>CATIWQ010576972.1:0-15330 GCA_949673415.1 Euphorbia schlechtendalii
TATATATATATATATATATATATATATATATATATATATATAAAAGTTTCTATTTCTTTCCTTTCCCTGATCTATAATAAGTTGTATAAACTCCCTCCCTGCATGTCATTTTCTATTTCTTTCCTTTCCCTGATCTATAAAAAAAACTCATGGTTTCTTTGCTTGAGAGGGGGAAAGAGGAAGCTTTTGGCTTTCTTCTTCATCTTCTCCCTTTACTCTTTGTTTTCGGTCACAAAGCTAGTTTCTTTTCTTTTTTTTTTTTTGTTTTATTTGATCTTTTCTTTTTCCTTGCATTATCTTCATAGTTGACACCGTCAAAGTTTAGATCTATCTTTAGTTTGTCATTATTTCTTAAATCTACTTGTTTTCAACATCCCTATGTCGGAAAACATTTTATTGCAACCCAAGCGGGTTAATGTGGTGTAGATATGTTGATTTACGCTTGCATAATTATTAGATCTATTTTCTGTTGAAAGAAAACTCAAAATAAAAAATGGTGTGACTAATGTTAATCTACCTCTTTGAAAGTTCTTACTATTAGAGACTTAGTTTGAAGGAAAATGTTGTGTGATGTCTTGTGTTGCATCTAATTGTTTGATTTAATGAATATTTTATATTTATAAAAAACAAGAAAAAGGTAGATAGAGTACTCTGATTGCAGACTTTAGAGCATGGCGAATTACATCCGTGAATATCTCCACATCCTCTCATACAGTAAGCCCAACAATTGACGTCTACGACAGCTTCAAGAGTTTGCATGGTTGTTGCAATAGCAAGCCACATTAATAACAATGTTTCAGTTTTGTTTGCCATTTCAAATTTACGCGTTTAAGCAATTTTGAACTCTTGCCTTTATAGAGATGGTAAATAAAATTAAATAATCAAATTTTTATAAATGACTGATTCTCCTTTAATTTAGAAGATGAAGAAGATAAATCCAATTCGTTTCATTTCTATTTTTAACTTAATTTATCCAAATATTATACACAAGATTTAAAGAAATTTTCATAAAAGCTTTTATTTTTGTTGAGAATGTCATAGTCCAGTAGATCACATGGACATACATAGCTTCTTTTTGATTATGTACTCTCTCTTAATACATATGCAAGTGATCGAAATCATGAACCGTATGTATGAACCGCATAACCAGGCTTAGAAACTTTTGCCATGCACCGTTATCTTGAACAATATATCGATACAAACCGAAATTCTCATGAGAATCGCAATATTGTGATACTAATTAAAAATTGTCAATTTTTTCAACCACATTCAAATTTTTGTGTAAACATAACTGTGAGCACGTGATTTTGATTCCTCTCGCGAAGCAATGAAGAGATATTTTCACTTGCTCTCCAGACTTAGTGAGTTCACTTTGGGACTATAAGATGGTGCGGAAAGATCTTCTGGTCTTTCGAACCAAAATCATTTAAAAACAATTAGAAAATAGCCAAAAACCACAAAATAAAATTTCAACTTCCCCTCTTCAGGTGAGGCCAGTACCGACCTGACCAGTTGGACCGGTCCCCGGAACCAAGCTAGTGCCGGCCTAATAAAGCCCCCATAGACCAGTGTCGGTCTTGCACACAGTACAAGGTCAATTTTGGCTTTTAAAACAACACTAAATATCTTTTTAATTAGTTTTTGACACACCACCTTTCTTTGGGGACCACTTTACCAACTTATTTAAACTCTAAAAATTATGGTTTGAGGAGGGAACTTCAGTGTTTAAAGTTGAGAGTGTTTGGGTAGAGAAAATAAGATTTTCTTGAAACAATTAAGAAAAAAACTTGGAAAAGATCAACACATCTCTTTTCTTTTCTTAGTGTTTTCTTGCTTTCCTCTTCTCTTTTGGGTTATTCGAAAGGTTAAAATATATTAATCTAGTATATGGGTTCCTTTTCTTTCACAAAATCAACTTTCATCCATTCTTTTCTTAAAAAATCAACCATAATCAACAAAAAAAGCTTGGAAGATCTTCTTTAAGGCTCTCTTGGCTCCCAAACTAATGGATTCACGTTGGATGGGTAAGATTTTAAACTTTTGGAGACTCTTAGCTTGTTGTTGTGTTTTTTTTTTAGTTTTTTTGGTGCATTTTGTGACTGAATCGAAAAATAGCCCAGTACACCTCCTATGAGGTCAGTACCGGCCTGTCTAGTGAGGGGGGTAACGGTGTCAAGTCGATCCCGGGCATCAAGGGGGTATTAGATTGTTTTGCTTCGGATTCAACCTTTTTCACAAGAAAAGACAGATCGAGCCATTCTTAAATGACCAGACCGGTACCGCCCTCATCGGTGGTCAGGGGGGTACTAGTCCGTGTTATTAAGCCCAACTGGGACCAACAAAATTAAAAAATATTTATGCTTTTAAAAAAAATTCTAAACTTTAATATTAAGATGTATTGTATGATTATTAACTAAGTTTCATTTATTTAGTTCAAAATTGATAAGATTGCCCCTTTTTAGCGTAATTAAAAATTGAATTTATTTTTCTAACAATTACAAACTACAAGGCATGTTTTTGAAAAAAAAATTCACAACGCATGTTTTTTAAATGAGTGAAATCAAATGACATGTTTTTTTAAATTTATCCTTAATTTAGGGAAAATTTTATAAATGTACCAATTAGGATATAAAATTACTCCTGAACGTTCCACTTCATAGTTTCCAGTCCCTAACCTTTTAAAACTCCTATATATAAATTTAATTTCCTCTCAAAATCGCACAAAATCTCATAACTAAATTGAAAGCTCAATCGCAATCAGAAACTTTTCTCTCTTCTCTCTCAATCACAATCTACAACAAATCTAGGTTACAAAGAGAGATCAAGATCTCTTCTTCTCTACATAAATCAAGTAATAACTGTAAAAAGTACCGAGTTTAATTAATTTGATTTTCAATCTGATTGATCATAATCGATTTGAATTGAAGCGAGTTTTGTATCAGAATATTGGTTTGAATTGAAGCAATTTGAATTTCGATTTTCAAAATCTATAGAATGGATCAGATTCTGGTATTATTACATTGCTACGGATCATGGGTTAACAATTTCAAACTCATTTGATACAAAGTTGTTGGCATTGTAATTTCAAATTCTTCAAAAAATTTTGATTTCAAACAAGTTATGATCGAAAGCCTGAAGATAAATGATGAAACAGAAGATTTGAAGATTGAATTTCAAGTTACAAATGGAGATCCTGTCACGGAAATCAGCAACGATATGTTCATGCAGTTTTTCCTCTCATTCAAATCTCAAAGCATAATGATGAACAATTATCCACTATGTTTCACAAATTTTGCTAAAATTTTTGCAATTGTTGAAGGTAAACTTTGTTTTATTTCTGATATTATTTCTGTACTTCTGGTAGAAAACTGGTACAATGCTAGTATTTAGTAAATCTAATGTTATCTTGATCAACTTATGATGTTGTTACATTGGATTTGATCTTGTTGTTTGTATTCTAATAAAGAAGTACATGAATGATGTGTTTATTGTTTGAATTTTAATTAATACAAGCATAATTGGTAATAGCCTGACATGAATGAGGTATTTCTGTTGAAATTTGTTCTTATACCAGGTTCCGACTAGCTCTTTTCCAGTTTGTGCAATATTAAGTTCTTTTCAATCATAATGACTTAAAATCAAATATTCACTTAAAAAATCTATGCTAGATAAGTTATAAGGCATTTATAATTGTTTTCGACAATGCAAGGGTGCTTTGTTGCTGTTGGACTATGTTTTTCAAATCTGATTTCAACATTTTACTCATTTTTTTACTATCTAGTAGATAGTTGGTAAAATACTGGTATTTACATGTTTTTAAGCTTATATGTGAACAATTTATGTTCTTTTGACTTCATAATTATACCCATAATAGTGATGATGATTTTAGTTATAAAAACAATTCCTATATCAGGTCCTTGCTAGATTATGCAGTATTCAATAGTAACTATTACTATTTTGATAAAAACTATTAACTATTAGTTTGGATTTGATAATGTTATTTGAATTTCAATCAAGTTATACATGACTGATGTTTTTTTTGTTTAATTTGTATGTCATATATTATTTTTAGTTGATTCATGCATAATTGGTAATAGGCTGGCATGAATGAGGTTACCTTGTTGAAAAATTGTTCCTATACCAGGTTCTTACCAGCTCTCTACCAGTTTGTGCAATGTCAAGTTTTTTAATGACTTGAAATCAAATTCACTTAACAAAATCCTTACTAGATAAGTTTTAATACGTTTAAAATTGTTTTCAGCAATGCAACGGGGCTTTAATGCTATTGGACTAGGCTTTCAAATTCGATTTTGACATTTTACTCATTTTTCTGAACATTTGGTTAACAACTGGTAGAATGATGGTATTGACATGTTTTCAAGGTTATATACGTCCCATTTAAGTTCTTCAGAATTCATTTTTAGACTCTTAACATTGATGATGGTTTTTGATTTAAAAATTGTTCCTTTATCAGGTCCCTACCAGATCTCTACCAGTTTGAAAACTGCCAAGTTTTTCTCTAATATAATGTCTTGAAAATCAACTACTTAACAATAATCTATGCTAGATAAGTTCTTAAGCCTTTATAATTGTTTTCTATGGTGCAATGGTGTTTTATTGCTATTGGATTAGGTTTTCAAATCCAATTTCGACATTTTAATTACTTTTCTAACTATTTGGTAAACAATTGGTAGAATAATGGTATTGATTATGTTTTGGTGGTTATGTATGCACAATTTATGTTCCTTTGAATTCAACTTTAGAATATAAATAGTGATGATGGTTTCAGTTTTGAAAAATGTTCATATACTAGGTTTCTACCAACTCTCTACCAGTTAGTACACTTCCTAATATTTTTCAATTACAATGACTTGAAATCAACAAAAACATTATCATACCAGCTCATATGCTAGGTTACTACCAGCTCTCTACCAGATCTTTACTAGATGGATTACTAGAAAATTTCATTTTTGTGATTAGAAAAACATTAAACAAGTTTATTAAAAAGGTCAGGATATTTGAACAACCTAAAAACTAGTTAACTAGCAGTTAGCTACTAGACCTAAACTTTTTACCAGATAGATACCAGATCTATTACATTATTGGATCAATTCAATTTCAAAACAGAAAACAAAAAACGAAACAATTACAATTTGAAATTGAAATTATAGCTCAAGTTTCGGTGCTTCAACTATTTCTTTTGAAGCCTTCGAAACCGACTCCTGAGAAGTTTTTGCTACTTACCTTGTTTTCTTAGGAGCGGTAGGACTCTTATTTAAGAGAAGAGGCTCTTTTATGTAGAAGAAAAAAAATGGATGAATGTGATTAAAAATAACGATTAAGAGGAGATTAAAGGGTGTAAACACATACCTTAACTCAGAAACTGAAGAATGGGAGATAACAATGATGATTCGAAATTGCAACTTTGAAATCTTGTTGAGAAGCAATTGAAAATCGTGGGAGAGAGTTGACTAGAAGAATGGTTGCATGATTTGAAACGTTTGAAAAGATTAAGGCAGAAGGAACATAGAAAAGAGAAAAAGAAGAAAGAAGAAAGGAACGTACCGTTTTTAATTTTGAATTCATTTCCATCCTTTTTTAGTTATGGGCCAAAACTTGAAAGAAGCTGGCAAATCAGGACGTTATTGACAAATTCCCAATAATTTTACACAATATATTAATCTTGTAATGACGAGAATAGCCTTGATAAACTGCTCGACTTGTTCCTCAAGAAGGCAGAACACTGCCTTTCCAAAACCCAATACACAGTAGATCAAAATCAAATCAAACCATTCCAACTCGAAATTTGATAGCAACGACAATGGAGTGCGTATTCGGATTAGTGGGCAACGGTTTCGCTGTAGTAGTGGCGGATACATCAGCCGTGCACAGTATCCTTGTTCACAAGTCCAATGAGGACAAAATCATGGTCCTCGATTCCCACAAGCTCGTCGCCGCTAGCGGCGAACCCGGAGACAGGTAACTCCTCCACCATTACCGTTGCGTACTCGCATTAATCACAGTGGCCATAGATTTTAATTGTTTTGGTGCAGAGTTCAATTTACGGAGTACATACAGAAGAACGTGGCGCTGTATCAGTTTCGCAATGGAATTGCTTTGACTACTGCGGCCGCTGCAAACTTCACTCGAGGGGAACTCGCCACTGCTTTGAGAAAGGTAACTTTGGTTGCATTTTTACTGAGATTTGCGGATTTAGGGTTCCGATTTTTCTGTCTCTTGATTGCAAACTGTATCATAAATCTTGCTGTTACTAGTTGAAGGATGGTATGTTATAGATTCAATCATTCTTGATGCGCCTAATGTCTCTATTGTATTACTTTCGGTATGCTATATTTTTGTGTTTAATTTCTTAAAATTTTTTGTCATTTTCCAAAATATGATGTTATTTTGATCAGTATGTCCATTAAAGGCTCATTGAAATATGTTATTTGTCGTCAATATGCTTGTCTATCCCCCTCTAATCGGGCTTTTGTTCCCAATGCACCATGGAGAATTAGTTTTGAAGTGAATCAACGAACACAGTAAGTTTTTATTATGTAGTTTGTACTGAGTTGTAAGTTGTTGCTAAGTAACGAGTATTATTGTTTATAAAGTGACTTAAAGAAGTGCAGATGAACCATCATTATGAATAGGATAGTGAATGCTTCGATATAGCCTTCAGTATGCTGTCAGATTGCAAGGTAGAAGCCAATATTTAAGTATTGGTCTGTCAACTCTAGAAAGATAGTTTATTTGTCACTCCAAAAATTTCATTGGTTTGTATTTATAATGCTATAACTATTTGAAACTTCTAAGCAATCATACAGTAATTGCTTTCATTTTTTCAGTCGTAATTGGAGATACGACCCTGCTATATTACAGTGTCTGATTAGTATGCATTATCAGCAATTCAGCATTTACACATGCCATTAGAAAAAAACAGTTGTGAATAAGGTCACAGGGTACTTACAGGTTAAGTATACAATTTTTTATATGTGCATGGTTGATTTTTTTCCCTTACGATTTCTGAAGTGGTATAACAGGCGTAATATGGATAATCTGGCAAATCTTTTGATTTCCAATGTTATCAATTATGCTTGATTGAAGAGAAATTCTAAAACTTCCCAAAGTATATTATTTACTGCTAAACCTGGTAAATGATTGTTTGAGATAGCTTTGTATATGGACTATTATGAATGTGATCCCCTTTTCCCCGATATTATCTTATTTAGAAGGATCACAGAGTGTATCCTTGAATGATAATTTTGTTTGATACTTCGATTTGCCTTCTTCCGATACAGGATTTGGTGAAGCATTTCACCTTTTGCAGTTTTCTGTTTTGAGGATGGATTGATGACAGAACCCTCATTGTTGTAATATTTTGTTACTTGTGAGTTGTGATTGACTAGGAAATTTTGGCTTGTTTTGGGGGCTTTACTTTAGGAAGCAGCTCCCTACATGCCAATTTTGTTGTGTAGAGATTAGAAAACCTAGCAAGATATATAATGTGGCTCGAGAAGCCACGATATGTGTTATGACTTATGAACTTAATTATTGTATCATCAAGCTGCTTTAGAAGTGTTGATCTTATGTACTATAACTTGCGACACGTCTTAGATTAGATTTGGACTTGGCATGTCAAATAGCTGTTGGTTTTCGAAAATATCGGTGCTTAGGTGTCAAGTAGAGAGAGGGAAAGAACATACTGCACTCTATTACATTGCATTGTCTCTGAGTTTCTGTTGTTTAAGTATCTATGTTATAACTGAATATCAGATTTGGTGCTCATTTTTCACCTATATATAACTGGACCCAATGTTTTATTTTTCAGAACCCGTACTCAGTGAATATCCTCATGGCTGGTTACGACAAAGAGACAGGCCCATCTCTCTACTATATCGATTACATTGCTACCCTTCACAAGGTAGACAAGGGAGCTTTCGGCTATGGATCCTATTTTTGTCTCGCAATGATGGACAAACACTACCACAGTGGCATGTCAGTGGAAGAGGCTATCGATTTGGTCGATAAATGCATAATGGAGATCAGATCTAGGCTGGTTGTGGCGCCGCCTAATTTCGTGATCAAGATCGTGGACAAAGATGGAGCCAAGGAGTACGCGTGGCGCGAATTGGTGAAGGATGTTGCAACAGCATGAGTTTTCATTACGGGGATAGTCTCTATGTATTGTGTTCGGTTTGAGTGAATTGGTAGCATTTGATATATGTTAACTGCTTGAAAATTGTCTTTTAAATGCTTGAATTTGATTTCGAGTCTTTGAGAAGCAGTCTTATGAATATTTTTGGCTCAAATACGTTGTCCTTATTCCGAGTTACCGTAGAAATGGATTTTTAACATCGCCTATCTAATGCTTAAACTAATTTTGTGAGGATTGTGATTTATAATCAGGGATTCAAATCCTCTGAACCCATTGCATTCTTCCTAACTTTGTTGCCTATCTAATCTTTGACATGTGCCCTAGATTTATCCTTTTCCAACTACTTACAATTTTAAAATAATTTTTCCATTACCCATAATTCATGCATAAATGTCAAACATTAAATAGAGGATGGGTCGGGGATAGAATAACATGGACAGAGGATTTAAATCCTATAAGCTTTAGTCATGAGTTTGATCTGGTGGTTCTAGTAATTTTGTTCACTTTCAACAAAATTATGTGCCTCGTTCTCTTGCTATAATCTCGGTTCTTTATTTGATTTAGGGTAATTAATTACAACATCCCTCAAGTTTAACATAATACATTAGTACCATCCTGGATTTCTTAAAAACTAATTTATACCTCCATATGTTTTACATTTTCATATTAGTACATCCCTATACTTTACTTTTATTATATTGTTATGTCCATTTATAAGTTACTATGTCGTTGTTTTATTAAAATTTACCGATATGTACATTTATAACAAAATCCCTATTATTTGTGATATTTTAACATTTAATTTCTTTCACTTTGTCCATTTTATGCTCATTTTTTCTTACACAACCATAATATAAAAACATTATAAAATGTGCAAAAGCAAGTAAAAAAATAATGGATTCATGAAATGCCTTACAAAGTTAGTAGATGTGATAACTAGTTAAATAAATATTGTCAAAAAAGTATATATAACATCGTTAGAAGACTTAATTATATATAGAGGGAGGTAGTAATGGGAAAATGCAAAACATAAGGAGGCATAAATTAGTTTTTAAAAACACATACTAGTGTATTATATTAAACTTGAGAGAGGTTATAATTATTTCCACTTTGATTTAAGAGATTCCTATTCAAAGGGTTGGCTAGGTTGGGCTTGGTTGGCCATCATAGGCTATGTTGAAGCTCAACCTAGTCTCGGGCTTGGGCTGATTTAGTTTGAAACTTCATTCTCAATCTTTACAATTAAATATTTATTTTTGAATTTTGCAAGTAAAAGTTTTAAACTGAACTATGCTTTTTGCAAAATCAAAAATGTAAAATTGTTACATAAAACACATAGAAAAATCTTCACCCCATTTCATATGTGACTCGAACTTGAGACTTCATTGAATTAGTCTTAATTGCTAAGCTAAGACATTGATTACAACAAAATTAATGCATAAAACATTTGTTTTTACATGAAATTGTTGCAAAGAAAAACAAAAATTTAAACTTTCATACATAAACTATTGAAATATAATATTATTGTATATTTATAAATTAAGACTGTGACTTCAACATATGACATTGTATATAATACACACCGTATTACTTTTATGTGATATATTATATATACTTGTAGATAGACGGTTGAATGAAAGGCAATACACATGACATATCATTTTAAATTAATGAGTTTAATGGAGAACAAGGTTGTGTAGCCTATTTTACTAACTCGTGTGTAGCTTTTGAGCAAAATATTTCTTAGATTTAATTGTTTACTGCTTTGAAATAAAATGATCAATCGAATCTAAAAATGTGATTTGAAATCGTAAAAGGCAAGTTAGGAAAATGTTAGAATAATAGAGACACGTACGTAACTATGCATTATTTATTTAGTTTAATAATCCAACTGACCTTTAAATGATAAGTAAATCTTATTTCAAAGTCAATGAAGCTTGTGCTTAGGTCTCAAAATTTAGGAGGAACCCCAAAGTTTTTGTCTTTACTATAAGGGTCAATAATCAATATGGAACATGACTCACTGCTTTTCAACCGTTGAGTCTTACAGCAGTACCTAATACTGCTTCCAATGCAAACTTCACATTTTGCTTAACTTCAGTATTACAGTATTTATTTATGGAAGTCTTTATAAGTTGGATTTGATGATCAAATTATTGAAAAGGCAATATAAACATGTATAGACATGTATAGATATAAACATGTATAGATATTTGCATGTTATGGTTCTAAAATATGACTCGTATAGGTGTGCTAGACGAAAATTACAAATTATATCTGCTTTGCGTGATGCTTTTCCAAAATGCAGCTCCAGATAAACTTGTCCACATACCCAGATTGGGCCGTAAAAATGGGTTTTGTTATCTGTCTATATATCTTAGAGAAATTGTGATTTTTACCCCATACGAGGTTTCACTTTAATGAAATATCTCTTTTAAAAACTTCTTAATTTTTTACCCCTTTTTAATATTTATTTTAATAAATTACCCCTTTATTAAATGTTTAATACCCCATTCAAGTGTTTTAATTATAACCATTTCTTCCTTTTTAATTAATTTTTATAATGGCAGTTTTTTTATTTTGTAAGATTCTCTCTTATCAGAAAAGATTTTCCCATGTATTAAATGGTTTTCAGAAATAATTGAATGATTTTATGCATTCTGTTGTATGGTTCTGTTTTGGTTTGAATGGTTTTTATGCTTAGAATGTGTATGGTTATATTCATAATATCAAAATGTGTATGGTTTTTACTTATGTGATGTATATGGTTACTAACTCTTATGTATGGGTAGTAATTCAAATGTAACCAAACATTATAATACATTTCTTTTTGTTGTTACTTTTTGGTAGTTGTTGATGAACCATGTCCTAGCAATGTACAAGCAGGGATTGATAATGTTTTGGAGCACAATGAAGACAATATCGATGGGGGAGATGTTCATGATTTATTTATAAAACTGCTTACCAGCAAAACAATGGAGGAAATGAAGGGGTCAAGTGAATCAGTCGTTGGTGACGAAGCCATAACATTGAATGACATAATTTCATATTACAATATCCAAGATGTAGTTGTGAGTCAAATGTTTGGGGACAAAAATACTGTGAAACACACACAAGATGTAATTGCATAATATGTATAGTTCATTTTTTATGTGTATGGGTTTTGCCACTGTATGTATGGTTGTAATTACATAATGCGTATAGTTCATATATGTTGATATGTATGGGTTAGGATACTGTGGTATGATTATAATTGTATAATGTGTTTAGTTAATTTTGAAAATGTGTATGGTTTTTGCAACTGTTGTATGGTTATGTTTGTATAATGTGTATAGTGATAGAACTATTTATTGGTTAAATGTATTAGTTTAAATGTATAGCAGTAGAAGAATGCACCTTAAAAAAATCGTTAAAATCCTGATTAACGACCATAGTAAAAAATTCTTAAAAATAAACATAGTCACTGCAATGTGCAACATCAGTTCAATTCATGAATAACAATCAATTCACTCATTCCTCATCGCTAACTTCATTATATTTTGTTCTGGCGAATTTACATTTGATTGTTGTGTCCTGATGGTCTTTCTTGCTGAATGTTTGATCCTCATCTTCTTCTTTTTCAAATCTGTACATAATCATATTTAACAATACAAAATGTTAGCTTCAAACGCATGCAATACAATCTTCGCAAATTGACGATAAACTATACAATTAATAGCTATAAAACTATGCAAACTATATGTTATTATCAATGTATCATCCAAAATCTAATTACAAATAAGCATTGTTATTAAATGACGGTAAATCATACAAATTTTAGTAAGAAACTATACAAACTTTTCCCATTCAAAGTTAATGATTTCATATACAGTAAACTATTCAATTTTACACATCATTCATAAATCTATACGGATATATATATATACATATATAGCAATTTCAAAACCATATAAAATATGCACAATCACAACCGTTTGCCTAAACCATCGATTCAAACCTATACACATGTAATCTATACAGAACCATGTTAAACCATATGAATATAAATATCGACCATACAACTTATAAACATGTACAAAAAATCGTTTTCTTAAACCTTAGATTCAAATTCCTAAATCTATACGAATACACATATAGCAAACGCACAACCATATAAAACATGCACATTCACAACAAACCCCAACCATATATACAATAGATTTCTGAAAATAATATTTGTAAAGAATTCAAAAACCTATACACAGGCAACTTATACATAACCATAACACCCTAAAACTCAACTTGACAAATATACCACACCACATACAGAACCATGATTTCAGATGGGTTCATTTTATCAGTTTAGATACACCAGATATGCTAAAATCGTTTATACAGCCATACACCCCAGATTCGAATTCTGATTAAACCCCTCAATCAAACCCCAACCTTATAACCCGTACACTTCCAACAAAACCATAGTTTGAATCAAATTCATGCTTAGAATCTCTATTTTTACCACAACCAAAGGGAATCCGAACCATATAAACCATACACTTTAAAAAAAAGACATTTGATGAGATTTAGTATTAAAGAAACCCTAGAAAGTATACTCAAACAAAGGAAATTTTAATGAGTTTCAAACCCATATACACCATAAACTTTCGAAATAATCTCAAAATAGAAAACTTACTTTATTGAAGAACACTCTGATCAATTTTTCCTATCCCGACGTCGCTTATCTTTTCTTCTACAGACCCCTTTTCTGATTTTCCAAAGTTAATCGATTAATTGATGTTGAATCGTGATGAATAAGAGTGATTACAAGTACAAGTTTTAGCTCTTTCATTGCATGTAGAGTCTCTCAACTGTTGAACCGATTTCAATTTTGTCTTCTGTAAATGATGGAGAAACGTGTTTGAAACGATGGAGAAACGATGAAGAAGGTTGAAATTGATTTGAATTGTTCCTATGAATGTTCCGTAAACCGTGGCGTATTAAATAGTGGAGATACGGTAGTTATTAGGGCGGGTTATATAAATCTGAAAAAGAGGTATTTTGTTAATTAGTTTATCTGGTTGGGGTATATTATTAATTGGTTGGGTGCAACCATGAAATTCATACTTCATATGGGGTATTTATATAAAACCCGTTACAGAATATTGCCAGTGCAAAATCACTATTTAAGGGGGTAAAAACTTTCAATTTTAATAGTTTATAGTTTCAATCATACTGTATAAACATTGTCAATTTCTCAATAATCAAAACACTGGAATACATTGTAGTTTATGCAAACCGATCATTTCATTCAAATTCCAATATGGAATCGATATAAGACCATAAATTAAAAAGACTGGAACAGAATTGTAAGGCATCAGTGATTGTGATCATTAATGGCAAGCGACCTTCAAAATCCACGGAGTAAGTGCCTAAGACATGTCAATTATACTATTTCGTATCCACTGATGAACTATAACATTCAACACTAATAATTACTAATTAGTACTAATTTAACAGTGATCGGTAACTATTACCATATCAAATCGGAGCACTAACAGCTATATCTAGATGCGCACCACTTAAAAACTGCTCTACATTGGCTCAACACACAGATTTTTCCCACATTATGACAGATCTAGCGATATGAAAGCAACAAAAAAGTACACGTATATGAGAAAGAAGAAGAGAAAGATAATATCGGCGATGTAGGTAGTTTTGGGGGTCTCAAAACCAGCATGACAAGTATCACAGAAGACGCGGCCTTCAACTTCGAAGGGATTTCTGGCGGGGCGAGCAGCAGAAACTATAGCCAGAAGCGCAAACAGAGCGAAGAGTAACATTAATCGAGCCATTACGAGTTAAGATGGGAAAATTACAGAGATCGAGTTTGAAACTGATTTGAATTCTTCCTATGAATGTTCCGTAAATCGTGGATTATTAATTAGTGAAGATACGATAGTTATTAGAGGGGGTTATATAAATTTGAAAAGGGGTATTTTATTAATTGAATGGGTGCAACCATGAAACTAATACCTCATATGGGGTATTTATTTAGAAAACCCTATATTTTAGTGATAGAGAACAAACATGTAAGAAATGCACTATGGATGTATTATTAGATTTCATGGAGAAATACAAATTGTTACAAAAAAAAGGAGGATACAAATTTTAAATGGCATAAAGTATAATATTATTTATAAAGTAATTGTCTATTTGTGTTTTATCATCAACAGATAACGAATATAAAGTTTGAACCAAAATGACAATATACAAAATATCTTGTTAATTTTTGGAGAAAAATAACTTATTTTTGGAAAAAAATAACTTATTTTTTGAGTTTACATTAGCATTTTTTTTGTACAAAATTAAGAGTTTTATATAGATATTTTTTAAATATAACATTGTTATTGATTCTTATTATTATTGGAAAAAACATGTACCACTCATCAAATAATCTTAATAAGTCACAAACACCTCCTCATTTGAATAAAATTTGTTATCCTTTAATATCAGTATCCAATTCAATTTCTCTATTTAATTTTTGACACTTGATTAGTCTATAAGGCTCTGTTCTCTTCAACTCCTGAAACATGAACTTAACTTAATTTAACTGAACTGAACTTAACTTAACTGAACTTAATGGGCCTGAACTAAACTAGACTGAACTGAACTTAATGAACCTGAACTTAATTGAACTTAAAAATAAATATATTAATGAATAAAATAATAGTAAAACCCATTAAATATAAAAATAAATAAATTATTAATAATCATTACAAATAATATTATTAATAACTATCTATATAAAATAATTAATAAAACAATTTTAATAGCATTAATAATAAAAAAATGTATAATACGTAAATTCATTTAATTAAAATTTTGTTATTCAAAAAATAATTATTGTTACAATTACAAGTTAACTAATAATAATTATTATAATATATTATAGTTTGGATTCAAATTATCATTTATTATTGGATTACAAAAACGTAATAGTTATTTTAATTAATAATATTTTTATTTTATTATTCTATATTACATTTTCTAATTAATTAATACTATGATTATAAATAAAAATATTATTATATTATAGTTACATTAATACTATTATTATATCAATAACACTAGTAATTATCACTATCTAAAAATTATTTTTACTATATTTATAATCAATATTAACTACATTAAAT
>CATIWQ010577061.1:0-11944 GCA_949673415.1 Euphorbia schlechtendalii
AAAAACACAACACACTTCTACTTAGAAGAGTTTTTATTGAAGTTTAGCTTACTTGAAATATGATGCAATGATATATACAAAATAATAGACATTTAGGCAAATTTTCCAAATACAGTAAATCAAAGTGTCATGATGGACAACCAGATTTATCACCGTTCAGTATCTAAGATCGTTTCAAATCTGCAATATTTGTCGTTGTTATGACATGTGCAAGTATTCTTATGGTCGTAGATATTTGAAATTTTAGTTGAGGTTAAAAAATTATAGGTTGCAGCATTTATCTTTGGTTTTTAGGTAAAGTCTTGCCTAAAAGCGTGTTTATGTTGTTCTAAAAGCAAGTTTAACGTACTTGTGTTTGTTATGTTTTAAGTCCGGTGTTTTAACTCTGGTAGAATATTTTTAGTATTTTTTTAGATTGACTATATCAATTGGTCTATGAATCATGTTGTATAGGCATTAGATAAAGTAGATGATTCTTCGATATGTAGGAGAAGTTTTGTCCACCTTTAATTATAATTGTTATTGTCTGTTATCTAATTTAATAGACTGTATTATTCAGTAAAAAAATTAAAAATTAAGTTATTAATATTCATGAATAAGTCTTTATTTTTTGGTAATATATTTATGAACAAGTCCATGAAAACATATTCTTCATTTTCCATTCACTAAATTTCATTTTTAGGATGTAAAATTTTTTTCTCCAACCATCTTTTCTACCTTTTCATTTCTCATATTTAATTTTCTATAAATAATAAATTTTTATTACTATATTGATTTCTTGCATCATTTCGATTTCCTGTATATACATATTTACTCAAATACTAACAAGAGAATTAAAGTAAATAAAAAAAAGTTAAAAGAATTATTAATATAATGTTCATTCTCAAAAGTGGAGTTTCTCATAAGAAACCTCATTGGAGATACCATATTAAATTTTTTTGAAAGTGACTATTCATCATATTCATTTCCCATTTTGAAAAATGGAGAAACATTGAAATTACCCTTAAAAAGCTATAATCAATTACAACTCTAATAAAAGGTGAACATACATGATATCAATTTTTACTACATATCGAAGAATGTGCTGGTTTTACTAGCGAATTTGAATTTGTTGACATACTCGCATAAGCAATGTGGTATTATAGACGTGTAGGAGAAAGAAAAACATATTCATATTGAGACATGTTATAAAAAATAGCCATGTCTTAGTGATATTTAGGAATCGACACCTAATAATATATGAAATTGCCAATTCCACACAAAGGTTCGATTCAAACTAAAATACATTAACTTATCATTTGTCTTTAAATAAACAACATATACCTTCTGTATCTTCTAGCTGGCATGCTGTAGTATTAAAATTTATTTATTTAATTTTATAATCTATGAATTTAGTTTGATCAAAATCGAATATTATTGTTCTAATTTTTAAATAACTAACTTATAAAAAGAATAATAAAATAACTAGCATTCGTGGCTTGTAGAACCAAACAACAATGATGGCAACGCGTTTTTGACAAATTTTGTATTAAGAAGATGATACCAAATTAAACTAGTATACAAGAACTAATTATCACCATCACAAGTTAATTACATTTTTAAATAAACTGTTGAAAATTCGTTTATTAATCAAATCAAATTTTATGTGTTATTTTTCATGTATTTCATTAGATTTTGATACATGAACATTTTTTAGATACATTTACAATACAGTTTCTCTCTAATATCATGTGCATCACATGTTAAAAAATTAATTGTATACCATAAAAAAGAAAATTCTTTCCCTCTTAATCAAATTAATAGAAAATATATTTGTTTCTCGGAATTTGATCCTATCTCAATTTCACTGAAATTTTGTGGGAGTATTTAAAGTGCCCATCCGTCTACTAAATATTATCATTTTAAAGAGATTTCGTTGTCTATTTTTTATTGTCATTTTGTATTTTTAAGATATTTTTTTCCAAGTTTTCCATTTCTACCGCTATTAATTTGTTCAACTTCTAAAATAATTATATTTTAATCTCCAATAATAAGAGAAGACTATAGATCAAATTGTTTTTATTGAATAAATTAATAATCTTGAAAATTGAATAGGATATTTACGAAAGGGTAAACTAGCAAATCATCTCATTTAATTAGTTGTTATCTTAAAATGACAATATTTGATAGACGGAGAGAGTTCCGTAAACGTGAAATTAGCAATAAGTTAACTAAAAAACGCGTAGCTGTAAAGTCAAATTAGTAGGAAAACATTTTTTTTATAAGAAAGCCATCTTTAAAAAACGACTACTTAATTTCTTGCATTATATAATATGTGCCCCAACGAAAACCATTTTCACATCGGACCCCTATCGCTTCCTTTTTATACCAATAATTCTTCTCTTCCAATTCCATTACAAATGCCATCAACATTTTTCAGAATTTTCCTTCTTTACAATCTCTTCAATTCCTTCCTTCTCTTCTTAATCCCCAAAAAGCTTCGATCTTTTCTCCCATCATTCCTCCAAACCCAAATCCAACCACAACCCACTTCATCTTCCACCTCCAATTTCACTTTCCCCACAAAAACAATGGATTCCGCAGAGCTCAAACATGTGTTCCAAATGTTCGACAGAAACGGGGATGGGCGTATCACCAAGGCGGAACTAAACAACTCTTTAGAGAATATGGGTATCTTTATCCCGGATAAGGAACTAACCCAGATGATAAACAACATTGATGTGGATGGAGATGGGTGTGTTGATATTGATGAGTTTAGGGATTTGTACAATTCAATTATGAACGAGAAAAATGGAGGAGGAGAAGAGGAAGAAGATGGAGAAATGAAGGAAGCATTTGACGTGTTTGATAAAAATGGAGATGGGTTTATAAGTGTTGAAGAATTGAAATCGGTTTTGGGTTCACTTGGCCTTAAACAAGGAAGATTAAGCTTGGAAGATTGTAAGACTATGATTAGGAAAGTTGATGTTGATGGGGATGGTTTGGTTAATTTTAAGGAGTTTATGTTAATGATGAAGAAGGGTGGAATTAGCGCTCTGAGTTAGACGGGCTACACAGGATCGGTGATGATTAACACGTCAATCTTGAAATTTTCATATTCATGTATATATTATATTATTTTTATTTTTTCTTGCCTCGTGGCTGCATCCAATTGGTTAGTGAGCCGACCAAATTAGAATTTATTAGTTTGATTCAATTTTTGAACTTAATTGGTGTATTTTACCATAGTTTTTGAGTGCTTGGAGCACTTCAACTATGAGGTGAAATTTATTCTTTGATACCAAATTGAGAAACTAAGAAAAGTTTGGGATAATGCTAATTTTTTAGCCAAGTTAAAAGAGTAAGTGGTTACTTTTTTTTTTGGGTGTGTTTATCTTTGTGTGAGTTGAATGGCCAAAGGTATAATTAATTTTTGTTATTTTTGTAAGATATTTAGTTGGAATCATCATTTTTGTTTACTATTGGTTTTGTTTGGTTTTATTGGTGCTCATTTTTGTTTGTTGATGTTGAGAATATTGTTTCTAAAACAGTTAATAGTAGTTATAACTATTTAAAACTATTATGTAAAAGTTATAAATAATTGATGTAAAAGTTATAAAAAAACATTTTAGAGCCCGTTTGACACTATTGTTACAATATTACAAACTAACTATCAGTGGAAAAACTTACATGATATCTTTTTGGAAAGATTTTCAAAATTGAGAAATAATGTTAAATTGATTCTTCATGCGCTGAAACTTGGAAACAGATTCTCTTACCGTATGTATTGAAAACTTGTGTGATAAACAGAGACAAAACTACCTCAAGTTTGAGCTTTATGCCTTTATTAGATCCGTTGAAGGAAACGTGTTCATTATTTAGACACTTGTTCAAAAGATAGATGCAAAAGAATTTAAATCAAACACAACTCTTGCAAACTCACTTAACATAAATTTGCTTACACCACCATCAATGGAGAAATTCAAGAGGGACAAATACTTTTGCTTTTGTTGCTTTATATATATCATAATAAATTAATAACTGTTGTAGATCTGCTATGCACAACTTTTTCTAATAGTCAACAAGTTTGAATACATTGTGCTGGTATAATGTGTAGACCAATGGAAACTGGAATGGGGATGCTGTAGCCAACAACCCATTACTTTGTGGTTACAAAAAACGAAAAACTAGCATTATATAGTGTTGACCAATGCTAAATGAAAGTTTTGGTTTAATGAAGCAAATGGAGTGTTTAACTTTTTCATTACTCTCCCCAAGCAAGGCCTTATAGTGTTGTTATATTATTGTAGGGAAATTTCCAACAATTCAAAAGATACCAGTTTGTTTATTACCGTGGTTGATTTCTTAACCTAAAGGTAGAAATTGAATTTATGATTTTAGAAGTCATAGGTTGGAATCATATCCGGGATAAGATAATGATTTTTTTTGTGATTTAATAATATAAACGCATTGCACAATTATTTTATTATTAATAAAGCCCGGTTACTTTCTAGGTAAAAAGCCGATTTCTAAAAAATTGCTAGTGAAATAATTTTTTGAGACATTAATTATGGATTGATACATCATTAGTTACCTCAATTTGTCTCATTTGATCAATCATCCTCCTAAATTTCGAATAAATCCTCATATATACATTCGAAAAAGTACATCACTTTACACTGAACTTTTAATGTCACAGAAAAGAGGAAGTGAAGCAATGGTTCTTAAAGAAAAATAATGGTTCATCAGGACGTATTTTGACATGTTGGGGTGACCCAAAATTTTTAAACGCATGTATTGAGAACTATTATCCACTGAAAAACTGGCATTCATGACAATCCTTAATTTACGCACACATCACACTGCCAGTCTGTGACTGAACAGAGCTTTCATGTGAGTAGTTGACATTTTTCAATGCTTATACTTCGACTTTTATATCGATTTAATTTCACTAATTTTCATGTTTATTTATGAACCACACACATGTGAATAGCTGGCCATACCAATTTCTACCCTGTTTGTTTCGACTAATCCGACAAAATATACAAAGCAGAAGCACTTAATTGGTACTTATGTTTGAGACTTCCAGTCAAGTACTTTGAAAAAAAGCCCCTTTAATTGAAAGAAACACTTTGAAGTAATCAATATATCTCATGCCATATTTTATATTCTAAAATTGAAAAACTTTCTAATCTTAGGAAGAGAGTTCACTATGGGTTATGAAATCAAAATTGAATAATACAACAGCTTTACTAACTTAAACTACAAAAGTTATTTTTTTTTCCCGCAAAAATTTAAACCATGGACTTCAATATCATGTAGAAACTTGGTGAACCTGAAAAGGACTTGTTGAAGTTAAATTCATTAGCCCTTATATATATATTACAACCAGGACATGTCATTGGCTCTACTACCTTATGCTGTGCTGACTTCAATTACAAATAATGAAATGGAAACAGAAAATATCCTACGGTTACGTTTGTAAATAGTATAGCTACTTCTCTTCTTTGTAAGCATAAAAGAATATATTGTGCAACTCTGACTTGAACTACCGAAAAACTTGCTGTAAATGGGGAGACTACCGGTGTTGTAGAAGCGCCTGGTCTATGGGCTCAAATTCTTTGAGACTTTTTACAACATTTTGAATTTTCTTGGATAGCTGTTCGCTATGATCTTCAACAATTTTCATAAATGCTGCCAATTGTTCTTGATATGTAGCGCATAAGCGCTTCTTGTTCCTTAGCTCCATTGTTAGTTCTTGAATTCTCTTGTCCTTCTCATCCTATCAAAACACATTTCACATGGTTTGATTAAGAAATGCATGTAGTGGTATCATTTGCACATCCAACAACAAAAACAGTTTGCTTGAGATCAGTCGTTAAAAGAAACGGCATGCATATGAAACACAAAATGTTAAAAACCAAACCAGAAAGCTATGAAATAGTACTTAAGAAAGTTTGAGAGTAGTCTCACAGTGAACCACTTAAATGCATAATCTTTTACAATAGCCGAAAAAGGTGCAATAAAATAGCCAATGGCAGAGGGTCAAACAGCTTAATATATTTGAAATAATACAGCTACTCAAACTTGTTCATAACCATTTTGCTTCAATTATGTCTTTCTCACTAACCATTACATATTCATTTCGATGTACAACTGGATGTTAAGAGAGCTTTTATAACCATATCTTGATCTCTCATTTAATTCTAGTCTTTAAGCTGAATGGTTTGACTCTAACTAAAATTTATTCTCAATGACTCAGGCCCTAAAGCCCACAAGGCGGTAATACGATGAGAAAGGGTGAATTTACGAAAAAAAAACTAGTATATCGATATTGCAGTCTCAAAAAATTACTATATAACAGAACTTATAATATTTTCGATGTCAATCCTTTAATATTGACTAGGTTGTAGGCACTAGGCACTAACTAGCTATATGAAACCGTCAGGTAGTCAAGACATCAATAATCAGCACAATCTTATTGTTTTTCATAATGAACACCACTTCCCTTCGAGACCAAACATATATATGGTTACTACTTGTTGAAAGTTCACTTTCTAAAGTAAGAGTATCATTATATTCACCAATATTTTAGTAGTTGCTTAACAACTCTAATGTATGACAAGATAAATCATCATAGATTCTATCTGTCATCCTGATCATGACATTGTTCATAGTTACTCTCCGATGTGGATTAGTTGATAACTTGATATATTCTGGACAGCATCTTTGGCATAGTCTAGATTGATCCTTCAAAAGCAGTCATCCATGTTTACGTTCCAAAGCATTGGAGGCAAATCAACTTTAGGCTGAGATTGATACTGCATTGACACTCATTAGAATGTATGAGGTTTCTTATTCCATTTACAGGGACAAGAACCAGGGTTTCTAGATTAAGGTTTTTTTTCAATTGAAGGGTGAAAATTAAGCCGGTATTGGAAGCTCCTGTGGGTTGGGTATGCAAATTGTTTAGCGCAAATCCCTTCTACGCTGTCTAAGAGTCTAAGACTATGATTGCAGTACTAGTAAAGATGAGGTTCCAGAAAGGGTCATGAACGACTTCATTATCTAATAAGAAAATAAAACGTCTCTTGTTTAAGGCTTTAAACCAAGACATACAAAAGATGAAGGCCAACGACCAACAGAAAATGCTAGAATTCTACTTTAAAAGTAACTAAGTCTCACTAGAAGGAGTTCAACTGGAAAATCTACACTCTAGCACTCATATAGCTATCTTAAATGCATTAGTAAAGGTGAGTTTGGGGTTGTCGTCCCTCTACTCTCCACTCAATTTCCCAAAAAGTATGTGAGAGCGCGTGCAAAGTATTTTTGGAGATGTGAAAGAAATGCCTAATGCGTACTAAATGTTTAAGAAGATTGACTTATAATAACCAAATATGGAAAAGAAAAAAAGTACATTTCAAAAGATACTCATGTGATTGAGGTCTAAAAATTGTTTTATAAGTTTGTTAACAAGTAGTTGACTATTTGTCAAATCTAAACTTTAATTAGTTTCTTTCCATACAAGCATGAGCTAAAAAATTTCAGAAATCTTATTTACATGTGTTACTCTCAACATTTCTTAGGAGGAAACTGAAATGCCACCAGTCTTCTAATTTCGCTGCAACCTGAAATTGTCAGCGATCTAATTTATTCTGCTGTTTCTTCTAGTTTTTTAGTAATCCTATATAGTGTAAGAAAAAAGAATTTTCACCGACTGATATCCAAGGAATAATTGATACAGCTTCTATCGGCAAAAACACTTATTTTTAAAATAAGAACATTCGCTATTTTATATGTTTTTAATTATAGAACCTGATCCTCTCTAGAAAATCACTCTTCTCTATTAGAGTGCACTCACATAGTGTCAAGACTCAAGCCATGCTGGAACCTCTCTCCATAACATTTTTGTTACTGCAAGTTCCTTGGTTCTGATTTGCTTAAGATGCATGCTTTATCAAATTCTTTTTGGTAATTTAACATTAAATTGACAATAAATGTCAAACCAAGTTAAAAATAGAAAATATGGCCTTCATTCAAAACAAAATCACACACTTTTCTTACCTAATCAAAACGTATAAGGAGTTAAACTCAACTCATCCCATCGCAAAAGCAAGGTATTTGTCAAAAAACAAGTATAAAAAAGGATTGTGATGATGCATGCATTATGTAAATAAATAGCAAAGAAGAACTTACGCTTACCATTGTTTGACGAGCTTCACGCGGAGCCACTACAAGAGGATGATTGTGGTCTTTCACAAATTTTGTTATCACCCACTTGCCAGATTTATCAAACTTAACATGGATCATTGCCTTGCACCCTTCTCTTGTACTAGCGCGTGGCTTTCGAACATTTCCAAATTTTCCTCGAATACTAACACAATAACCCTCCTTGTTACAGCCAAGGCGACGGGCAAGAATTCTTCCATCTCTTTCAGAACGGCGACAAGACATCACACGCATTACAAACCCTATTCTTCGAGCATATTCATCATAAAATATCTTTGCAGCATCTTCAGATTCAAATTCCATACCTTCATATGGTTCGACAACTGAATCACCTTCCAGCATTAACAAATCCCCTTCATGGCCAACCAAATCATGACCAGCCGAGCTCTCTGCTATTACAACTCCCTCGTCTAAATCCACTGCCACAAAGCACCATATAGTTATATGTAAGATTAAATTTTGACTACAATAATCTCAAAATCCGCCCTATTTTTTAGCAGAAAAACAAGAATACTGTGCCAATCGTTTCCCTAATCTTGGTCAATACTCTAATTCCATTTTCAACAGATTCAGACCCCACGTAAAACTAGTAAATGTCAGTGCACAATACACTCAAATTTTCAGTTCACCTAAAAGAGGAAGATAAACAAAATCCGACTAACATTTAGGGAGCTAAACCTACAAATAAATCAAACAGAAAAACGGTAGCTAAAAGCCTAAAACCATTAATTCAGAGGCCAATTATATATTCAAGAACATAAAAAGATTAAACACTTCATATGTAGAGCATTAGTAAAGAAAAAGAAGCACGAATTAGAAAAAGAAGAGCAGTCTTACTTGATCCAAGGATCAGAATTGTGGAGCGCAGAGAGGAGTAAGCTTTGGAGAGTAATTAATGGTTGCAGATTTTAAAATGGCGGAGAGGAGACTACACCAACTATTTCTGCGCTTCGGTCATTGATGATTATATGCATACAAACCTATTGTTATCTGAGTTCCAATGTCCACTCTTTTTGTTCCACGTGCTCCGGATCATGTGACAAAAATTCGGTTGGGATTAAACCCGAGTCGGATCTGGAGCGCACCGAATACCATTAAATCGGACTTTGAGAATATTTCATTCTTCTATTGAGATTTACTTAGTTTCTAGTAGAAATGGTTGTATGGCTGGCATGGTCGGGTTCGGGTTGGACTTTTATTAAAATCATTAATCCTAATTTAGTCTAAGTTATTATTTTAAAATTTCACGTTTCGATCGGGCTTTCAAGGTCATTCTCATGGTTCAAGCTCATGAATATGTTTTGTTATAATTTTTTCGATTGAACTAAATAGAAAAAATTAACAAAAGTATGTTTAAATTTTAAATAATAATTAATTACATTATTTACCTAAAATCTTTTATATTTAGTAACATTTATTGTACTCAAGTATACGTATTTATTTGAACAAAATATAAAAGTTTAAAACAATTATAAATTTAATAGATAAATATAATAAATAAATAATATTATTCATCAGGCCGAGTTTGGGTATTTATATAAAAACCAAACTTGATCAATAAAACTTCGAATTTTGACTGGATCAGATCGGTTTTTTAAAATGAGTATCCAAACCCGACCCATTAAAGTGGGCTCGAATCGGACCCGGCTCACGAACAGGTCTAGATTTGAGTATTCGAATAAAAAGACGGTTATTAAAGTTAAAATGGATTCTGAACCGATTTTTAAAACATATTATATTTTCATATTGCCAATAATATGATATCAATCATATAATATAATTTATTTAACATTAATAATTAATAGCATTTAATATATAGTGAAAATCAAGTCTCGCTAATTTTTATTAAACAATATTTCATAAGTTAGATAAAAGTTTAATAAATTTTATTTATGGTATATAAAAATATAAAATAGTTAAATGTTTTTTCATAGTTAAAAATTTTATTTAAGATAAATATTTAATAGAGTATAACCATACTTACTCAATAGATAAAATAAAAAATTCATTGTAATTTTTTAAAAATTAAATAACAATTTCATTTAAAATAAATGAAAAAGTTTTGTTTTATAAAAAAAGAAGAATCTAAAACTAATTGAGTGTCACTCAGTACACAAATCAATCAAAAGGTGTGAGATTGGCTTGTTTGTAAAAGAAGTACATAAATTTTTTTTAAAAAAAGTTAAGCAAAAAAACTCATTAAAATTATTTTCTAAAAAAATAAATGTTAATTCAACTTTATCGTATTTGATAATTTATTTTAAAAATTATATCTCAAGATTTGACTAAGTTTGAGTAAGTTTTACATCATTTTGATATGATTTTTGGATCTGAGCTGCTGCGCGTCGCCCGTTTTTACTTCGCGTCGCCCGTATTTTTTCAATTACTTTTCTATTTTACCCTTCACCCTAATTCTCATATAAAACCACACTTAACCATTTTTTTTCTCCATTCTAACATCCAAACTTAATTTATCGAATTTCGGGTTAACATTGGGACTGCTTTTCCGGCAACTGGAAACTGCTCTGTTTTTGCAGTTTCCTGCGCCGGAAAAAGTTGCTGTACCGGCAGCAGCAGTTTTCGGCGCAAGAAACTGCAAAAACAGAGCAGTTTCCGGTTGCCGGAAATTGGCCGGAATTTTATTCCGGCCAACCACATCGTCGGCCGGAATTAAATTCCGGCCATCTAATTAGTTGGCCGGAAATAATTTCCGGCCTCCTTTATAATTGGCCGGAAAATAACTCTGGCCAATAGCATATGTGGCCGGAATTTTATTCCGGCCAACCACATCGTCGGCCGGAATTAAATTTCGGCCATCTAATTTCCGGCCTCCTTTATAATTGGCCGGAAATTAATTCCGGCCAACAGCATATGTGGCCGGAATTTATTTCCGGCCAGCAACATTAACGGCCGGAAATTATTTCCAGCAATTAATGTGGTTGGCCGGAAATAAATTCCGGCCGTTCATGTTGTTGGCCGCCGGAAAAAGCTGCTGTACCGGCAGCAGCAGTTTCCGGCACCGGAAACTGCAAAAATAGAGCAGTTTCCGGTTGCCAGAATTTTATTCCGGCCAACCACATCGTCGGCCGGAATTAAATTCCGGCCATCTAATTAGTTGGCCGGAAATAATTTCTGGCCTCCTTTATAATTGGCCGGAAATTGACTCCGGCAAACAGAATATGTAGCTGGAATTTATTGGCAGGAATTTTATTCCGGCCAACCACATCATCGGCCGGAATTAAATTCCGGCCATCTAATTAGTTGGCCGGAAATAATTTCCGGCCAGCCAACTTGTAGGCCGGAATAATTTTCCGGCCATCCAACTCGCCGGCCGGAATATTATTCCAGCAACAAATTGGCCGGAAAACATTTCCGGCCTACGTACATTTTGGCCGAAAAATAATTTCGGCCAATTGAAATATTAGCCGGAATTTTTTTCCGGCCGATAATTGTGTTGGCTGGAAAAAAATTCTGGCCAAGACATTGGCTGGCCGAAAAATCCGGCCGGCCAATATACAGTCGCCGGATTTTCAATTCCGGCGACAGGTGAAAATTTTTTTTTTTTTAATTCGGGGGTATTTTTATCTTTTGAACTGGCGACGCGAAGTAAAAACGGGCGACGCGTAGTAACTCCCTTTTGGATTAAGATTTTCTACTGTTAAGACTAAAAGGATAACAAGACCGTTCATTTTAAAATAAATGGTTGTGATTTTTCCAAAAGCTTTTTAATAAAAAA
>CATIWQ010577188.1:0-17865 GCA_949673415.1 Euphorbia schlechtendalii
GTTGATGTAGAAGGTTCTTGTTGCGCTAAAATACACTCCAAGCCTCTAACGAGGGAGGTACATGCGATATGGCAACAAGTGCTCCACCCGCTCAAGTACTATCTTTTCTCAGGGAGGCAGATTAGTACAAGAGAAAGCTTCGCGGTAATAAGGGTACCTTAATCTTATGGGCTAATCCCTTCTACTGCAATGCGTTACTATGAATATGTCATAATTAAGAGAAAACAGAATAATGTGATCAATAATTTTCGGTACTTATCCAAAATCTAAAACCTTTTGAAAAAACAAGTTTTAGAAAAATCCCCAGCAAAGTCACCACTGTGAGCGGATGACATGGAGCGGTGGGCCGAGAGCGCGTGATTTCATAGGCGCGGTCCACCGGGGTGTTTGAAAAAGAAAGAAAAGCACCGGGTTAGGAACCCGGGAAAAAGGTTGAAAGAGAAAAAGGCGAAAAACGTTTAAGATCGGTTCAAACCCGAATCTGCCGTCTCTTTGTGTGGATTCGCCACCTGGATTAGCTCTTTCTAGGAATTAAAGTCCTGTGAGGCTTAACGTTCGGGGGACGGCCCACCAAGACACAGAGATTCGGATCCGGGATAAGTTGCTTATTTCTTATTGGATCACATTAAATTACATCCACAGAAAACTGTTTTCTTTTAATTGCGCATATTCGCACTTAGGTCATTTTTGGAGTTTATATGCATGATTCACGTATTGCGAAATAAAAAATCATTCACAAAGCGGAAAAATAAACCATCCACAAAATAGTAAGTAAATGCGAAAAGTAAAAAGCGAAAAGTAAAATTACAAGGCTTTAAAAATGGGGGGATGCAACCGCCCGCTACCCTATTAATTACATTTCCAAAAAATTGAAATTACGATACCCGAAGGAAAATAAAAGTCCTAAACATACATCTAATCCTAATCTACCTACATACATAAAGGTTAGCACAAGGGATAGCACATGTGTTCGATTTTGAATTTGGCGAGGCCCGAGTGGCCTAAAAACAAAGATCGCGATATTATCTTTGTTATTTAAATAAAATCATTCGTTTTATTAGCACATTGGTTGCTCATTTTAATTAATGAAATTGCTTGCATGGTAAAAGGTGAGGTCTGTTATCCGGGAATATATTTTATTCCCTTCGTAGGGGCATTCTAATACAAAAAATAAAAAAATAAATAAGAAATAAAAAGAAGAAGAAGAGAATTACAATATTTACAATAAAATAAAATAATTTCTAGTTTCACATGTAGAAAGAAATTAAGAAGAAAAGGAGGAACATGAAATAAGTAGCTCTAAGAACTCAGAGGCTTTACCCTTTCGGTGTGAATCCCCTTCGGCGTGTCCGTTCGATCCCCGGGAGTGTTACTCGTTCGTTTTTGTAGTTATGGTGATTTAACGTGAAAATAATGGTTATGTTGGAAAAGAATGTGTTTATCTATCCAAAAAGATAATTAGACTTGGGTTCTAAATTTATTTTAGGCTCGAGAATATCTGAGGAAATTTTTAAGAAATAGATGAAGAGAAGTTTGGTTTTAAGATGAAGAAATTTTGGATCCAAAAGCGTTTTGGATCCGAGAAGAAAAAAAAAGAAGAAATGAAATTATTATTGTTTGTATTTTCTTTTATCTAAAGGGGATAATTTTTCTCCGAATTTTTCCCGGCCTCGTTAATTGAAAATGACTCGACTATTTATAGGAAAATCCCAAAAAATCCAAAAA
This sequence comes from Euphorbia schlechtendalii, assembly GCA_949673415.1. Lineage (NCBI taxonomy): Eukaryota > Viridiplantae > Streptophyta > Magnoliopsida > Malpighiales > Euphorbiaceae > Euphorbia > Euphorbia schlechtendalii. Next base: position 1,726 of record CATIWQ010577188.1, read on the forward strand.
GATAAGATTTTTCCGGTGAGGGGCTCGCCGAGAAAAAAGTCCGGCGAGGCCCCTCACCAGAACTTTGGCGAGGCCGTGTGCCTCGCTAGAGATTGGCGAGGGAGCCTCACGCCGAGGCCATGCCTCGCCAGAGGCTTTGGCGAGGCCAAGCCTCACCAAAGCTTGGTGAGGCTTGCCTCGCCGAACCCTTTTTTGGCGAGGTTCGCCTTGCACTCCTTCGACAATGCGAGTCCCCGGATCTGGTTTTCCATCATGTTTTATGTATATATATATTTTTTATTTTATTTTATGTATTTATTTTTATTTTTATTTTTATTTTTATTTTTTTATTTTATTTTATTTATTTATTTTTTTAAAATTTAGAGACGATGAAGGCTCCCAAATGAAGATCATCGGACGGTCGAAAATCGTGTGATTCGAGGATAAAAATCCCGAAAAGCCATCATCATCGAACGCGCGAGCTGGTAAAAAATCCCGTACTCACAACACCGACATTGCATAGGTCAAGTCGGGCTCCAATCGCTCCCGAGCGATACAAGTTTGTCATCACTGATGATAAACATATCTTCCTTATGGAAGATGATGAGCCCAAGACTTTCAAGGAAGCAATGGAAAGCTCAAAATCTGATAAATGGCTTTTAGCCATGAGATCGGAGATGGACTCCATGTACGAAAATCAAGTCTGGAACTTGGTTGATGCTCCAAGTGGGATTAAGCCCATAGGATGCAAGTGGGTTTTCAAGAAGAAAACCGACATGGACGGTAACATAGTTACCTATAAAGCAAGGCTTGTTGCAAAAGGGTACAGTAAAAAAGAAGGCATTGACTATGATTAAACCTTTTCACAGGTGGCCATGTTAAAGTCTATCAAGATACTCCTTGCCATCATGGCTCATTATGATTATGAGATTTGGCAAATGGATGTGAAGACAGCATTCCTTAACGGGAATCTAGACAAGGATGTGTTTATGACACAACCCGAGGGTTTTGCATCCAAGGATGGCTCTAAGGTATGCAAGTTGCAGAAGTCCATTTATGGACTTAAGCAAGAATCAAGGAGTTGGAATATTAGGTTCGATGAGACAATCCGAGAAATCAGTTTAGTGTCGAACGATAATGAGCCCTGTGTATATAAGAAGGCTAGTGGGAGTGCGATCACTTTCCTTGTATTATATGTCGATGACATATTATTAATAGGAAACGATATTCCTTTTCTTCAGACAGTTAAAACCTTGGAGAAGCAGCTTTTATACTTAGCATTAAAATTTATCGAGATAGTTCCAAAAGGCTGCTAGGTCTTTCACAAATTACATACATAGACAAGGTTTTGGCTAGATTTAATCTTGAGCATTCAAGAAAGGGTTATCTCCCAATGTCTCATGGTATTAACTTTTCTAAATCTGAGTGTCTGGGAACACAAGAAGAGAGACTACTCATGAATGGAATACCATATGCCTCAGCGGTAGGGTCCATCATGTATTCTATGGTATGCACTCGTCCTAACATCTCACATGTGTTGAGCGTCACGAGCAGATTTCAATTTGACCCAGGTGAGAAGCACAAGATGGTCGTTAAAAATATCCTTAAGTACTTACGTGAGACTAAAGATATGTTTTTAATATATGGAGAAGGTGATCTCACTTTAAAGGGATACACCGATGCGAGTTTTTAGTTTGACAAGGATGATTATAAGTCCCGGTCAGGTTATGTGTTTATGTTTAATGGAGGTGTAGTTATTTGGAAGAGTTTCAAATAGGATATGACTGCCATTTCAACCACAAAATCTGAGTATTTAGCTACCTCAGAAGTAGCTAAGCAAGCCGTATAGCTTAAGAGATTTATTGGTGATCTTGGTGTGGTGTCCAACATTGTAAATCCAATAGCGGTCTATTGCAATAACAATGGGGCTATTGCTCAGGAAAAGGAACCACGGTCTCATCACAAAATTGAACATATACTCAGAAAGTACCATCACGTAAATGAGATAATGGCCATAAAAGATATAATTTTATAATAAGTCCCAACGGATCAGAATCTAGCGGATGGGCTAACCAAACCATTGACTCAGGTTAAGCATGACCAGCATGTTAAAGAGTATGGTATGAAGCACATGGTCAATTGGCTCTAGTGCAAGTGGGAGATTGTTAGATATGATGTATGCCCTAGAGGCAATTAGGGTAATATGTCTATTAGCTATAATGTACAAACAGTTTCGAATTATTAATAATAATCAAAGGCATCTTTGTTACTTATTAGTGTTTTCTATTTATTGTATCTCGCTGGTATCATATATGTTTAACAATGTATATGCACATTGATGAAACGAAGTCCATGACTAATTTATAGTGTAAAAGTGCAAGGACATACGGGAGCTATGTGGAGTGAGAACTGCACATACGTGTTATTATGAATAGTCTAAATATCCCTAGTCGTAGTTTCATTGAGACTGGACATCAATGGAGCAGATAGACTAGCATGTGTAGGCTTAATCCTTGGATTAGTTCCAAGTAGTTGATCTCACGAACTGAAAGTGGTGCCTTGAGTTAACACAAGAATGTATTCGAGTAATACATTGGAGATCGCTGAAAGACAGACACTTGGTAATAACTATGTCCATGTGTTGGTGTCATGTCTTATTGCAGTAGCAATACGAGTATCCTCAGACTTGAGATACTGGTTACCTTATGTAGGAGTTGCTATACTTTGGATCATACTTACCCATACCATGGCAATAAGGTTGATATGGCTGATTAAAAGTATAGCGATGATCACATATTGGTAAGCTGTGTAGTCAAGATGGGATCCATTGCTTCGGATATAGTAATATAATGGAGATGTACCTTAGGTCCCCTTGTTGAAGTGACACACTCATAAACCTTTTATCAGAGTATACAATTGATGGAACCGGTTTCTAATCGATCAAGATACAATATGGCTAAGTGGTGTTCTTCGTGAACAAGTCTAATTCTAGGATAGCTACGGCTATTACATGAGCTGACACTTAATCCGAGCTCAATAAACTGGATGGTACTTAACCTGATGGAAGGAGTGTATTGTATTGGTTACTATTGCAGAACTGGATCTAGTCATAGGCACGTGACGTTCCAAGTATCGGGGGATCATACGCCTTTTCTATTTGATCGTCTAGAGCTATAAGGTTCCATAACAATCTGGAATAGTGAACCTAAATGTTCCCATATGGGAAGCTAAGTTTAGGTTAACCTTTAACGGCTCTATACTTTAGGATCCAATGAGGTCAGACACTTTTGGTCTTATCAAACCATGTAAAGAACCTATGGACTGGGTATGTACCAAAAATGGAAGTTGAGAAATCAGTGAGAATAATTATTAATTGATTTAATCAAATTAATAATTAACATAAATAATGAAAATATAGGGAAAAGGTTGCATGAAGCGAGCAAGGGATTTTTCTCGTTGTGAGTGGGCCCCAAACCGAACACGAGTTGTTCAAAGTGGGGCCTACGCACTACCTTGAGAGCTAACAGACTCGCTAGCTGCTAGCTCACAGGGGTAGCCCGTACACGCTAGCGGGCTGCAAGCCACGAGCACTGCCATAGGGGAGCGCTTGCATAGCATGTGCGCAGCATAGGCTACACGTAAGCCCGCAAGCCACAACTTGCGACACAAGGCATTTCCGCTAGGGCTTACCTTGAGGCAGCCGCGGGTACCTATGCCGCGCGGTTAACCCGCTATACATGGGATGGGATTTATCCCATCTCATTTAGAGTTTTAGCGAGAGTCTATCACTCCCCCCCTTTTTCCCTATATATAGGCTTCAAAGCCTCTCATCTACAAATACACACCAAAAAGCTTTGAACTTTTTTTCTCTCTGATTTCTACTCTCCTCTTCTTTTGTTATGTGAGATCCTCCACAAGTTTCTCCAACCAAATTGAAGAGTTCTTTTAGAAGACACTAAGTTTAAGTGAGCTTTCGATTTTTATTTTCGGGTTGATTTATAAGTGGTCTAGCAACTGCTATCAATCGACGTGTTCTACCACTCTGAGGTTTTGGTCGGTGAAGATCCATGTGGATTAAGTCATAGAGGCTCTTCTAGGTTGGAAGCTTGTGTCGTCAGAATTGCTCAAAGGGAACGCCGCTATAAAAAGAGAGATCAAGCATGCATCAACTTGTAATGCTTTAATCTTTAAATTCTATGTTTCTTTTATATGTTTTATAAACCTAAAAGCATCTATGGAATGTTTTAACTTAGATTATATCAATCATGGTATGCTTAGGAGATCCTTAAGTTTATTTTAAGTTTTTGAATTTCCACCTTGCAGCTTATGCATGTTCAATTACTATCTTGAATAACCAACATGCAAAAGGGTACAGTAAAAAAGAAGGCATTAACTATGATGAGACCTTTTCACCGGTGGCCATGCTAAAGTCTATCAAGATACTCCTTACCGTCGCCGTTCATTACAATTATGAGATTTGGCAAATGGTTGTGAAGACAGCATTCCTTAACGAGAATCTGGACAGGGATGTGTATATGGGATAACCCGAGGGTTTTAAATCTAAATATCGCTCAATGGTATGCAAGTTGCAGAAGTCCATTTATAGACTTAAACAAGCATCTAGGAGTTGGAATATTAGATTTGACAAGACAATCTGAGAAACTAGTTTTGTGTCAAACGCTAATGAGCCCTATGCATATAAGAAGGCTAGTGGGAGTGCGATCATTTTCCTTGTATTATATGTCGATGACATATTACTATTAAAAAAAGATATTCCTTTTCTTCAGACAATAAGGTCATGGTTGTTAAAGAAATTCTCCATGAAAGACCTTGGAGAAGTAGCCTTTATACTTGGTATTAAGATCTACCTAGATAGATCTAGAAGGTTGCTAGGTCTTTTACAGAGTACATACATAGACAAGGTTTTGGCTAAATTTAACCTTGAGCAGTCAAGAAAGGGTTATCTCCCAATGTCTCATGGGATTAACCTTTCTAAATCTGAGTATCCGAGAACACAAGAGAAGAGACTACGAATGATGGAATACCCTATGCCTTAGCGATAGGTTCCATCATGTATGCTATGGTATCACGTGACCTAACGTCTCACATGCATTGGGCGTCATGAGCAGATTTCATTCTGACCCAGATGAGAAGCACTTAATGGCCGTCAAAACTATCCTTAAGTACTTGCGTAGGACTAAAGATATGCTTTTAGTATATGGAGAAGGTGATCTCACTTTGAAGGGATACATTGACACGAGTTTTCAGTCTAACAGAGATGATTATTAATCCCAGTCAAGTTATGTGTTTATATTAAATGGAGGGGTAGTTGTTTGGAAGAGTTTCAAACAGGATATGATTGTCGATTCAACCATGGAATCTGAGTACATAGCTGCTTCAAAAGTGGCTAACCAAGCTGTCTAGCTTAAGGGATTTATTGGTGATCTTGGTGTGGTGTCCAGCATTGTAAATCCAATAGCAGTCTATTACAATAACAATGGGTCTATTGCTCAAGCAAAGGGACCATGATCTCGTCAGAAAAATGGATATGTACTCCGAAAGTACTATCCTATACAGGAGATAGTTACCAGAAAAGATATAAGCTTAGAATACATCCCAATGGATCAGAATCTAACGGATGGGCTAACCAAGCCATTGACTCAGGTTAAACACGACCAACATGTTAACGAGTATAGCATGAGGCACATGGGTAATTGGATCTAGTGTAAGTGAGAGATTGTTAAACATGATGTATGCCCTAGAGGAAATTAGGGCAATGTATTTTTATTATTTATAATGTACTAATAATAATTGAGGAATCTTTGTTGCTTGTCAATGCTTTCTATTTGTTTATGTATCTCGCTGGTATCATATATGTATAATATTATATATGTATATGCGCATTGATGAGACAAAGTCTATGACTACTTCATAGCATAAAAGTACGAGGACATGGTGGGAGCTATGTGGTGTGAGAACTACACATACGTGTTACTATGAATAGTCTAAATATCCCTAGTCGTAGTTTCGGTAAGACTGGACATCAATGGAACGGACAGACTAGCATGTGTAGGCTTACTCCTTGGATTAGATCCAAGCAACTAATCTCACGAGCTGAAGGTAGTACCTTGAGTTAACACATGAATGTATTTAAGTAATACATTGGAGACCGCTACAAGACAGACACTCGGAAATAACTATGTCCATGTGTTGGTGTCATGTCTTATTGCAATAGCAGTATAAGTATCCTTATACCTAAGATACTAGTTAACTGGTGTAGGAGTTCCTATACTTTGAGTCATACTTATTCATACCCTAGCAATCAGGATGATATAAGTGATTACCGGGTATAGTGATGATCACATGTTGGTAAGCTGAGTAGTTAAGATGGGATCCCTCTCTTGATATAGTGATAAAATGGGAGATGTGCATTAGGGCCCCTTGTTGAAGTGACACACTCATAAACCTCATATCAGAGTATAAGATTGATAGAATGGGTTTCTATTCAATCTTGATACATAATGGTCGAGTGGTGTTCTTCTTGAACAAGTCTAATTCTAGAATAGCTACAGCTATTACATGAGTTGACACTTAATCCAAGCTCAATAAACTAGATGATACCTAACCTGATGGAAGGAGTGTATTGTATTAGTTACAGTGTATTGTATTGGTTACTAATACAGAACCGGATCAAGTCACAAGAACATGACATTCCAAGTATCATGGGAAGATACGCCTTTGCTAGAAAGCCCATTTGATCGTCTAGAGATATCGGGTTCCATTTCTGTCTGGAACACTTAGCCTAAAGGTTCTTGGATAGGAAGCAGAGTTTAGGTTAACCTCTAGTGGCTCAATACTTTGGGATCTTATGAGGTCACACACTTTGGGTCTTTATCGGACTAAGTAAAGAACCTATAGATTGGGTCTATGCTCAAAAATACTAGTTATCAAATTCGTTAGAAGAATTATTAATTGGTTGGACCAAATTAATAATTAAAGGAATAAAGAGAAATGAAAAAGTTGCATGGAGCGTTTCAAGGGATTTTTCCTATTGCGAGTGGGCCCAAAATGAACACTTGATGTTCGAAGTGGGGCCTGCGCGGCTGCCCCGCGAGTCGAAAGGCTAGCGGGCTGCTAGTGCGCGGGGATAACCCGCGCGCATTAGCGAGCAGCAGGCCCCCAAGCGCTTCCTAGGAAACGCTTGCGCAACCTGCCACGTAAGCCTACAAGATGGGCTTGCAGGAAGGTCCACAAGCTCAGCTTGTGGCACATAGAAAGCCCATTAGGGCTTGCCTTGTGGCAGCAAACCGCGGGGTTACCCATGGGTGATATTACCTATGCGGCCAACCTGAATGTGGGATGGGATCCCATCCCACATAGACTTTTAAGGGGAGTCTAATACTCCCCCGTTTTCCCTATAAATAGGCCTCCAGTTCCTCTCTTTATTCTCAATGACGAAAAAACTTTTCCATCTCAACTTTTCTCTCTGAGTTTGACATCCTCTTTTTCCTTTGCTATGCGAGATCCTTCACGAGTTTCTTCAAAGAATCAAAGAATTCTTTTTGAAGGCTCTTTCTAAAGTGAGTCTTCTTGGTTTATTTTCGTGTTGGTTTTCGAGCGATCTAGCAGCTGCTATTTACTAACGGTTCTTCCTCAATGAGGTTTTGGTCGGTGAAGATCTGTGTGGATTAATTGTAGAGTCTCTCCTAGTTTGGAAGCTCATGCTAACGAAGTTCTGCCGAATTGCTCGGAGGGAACACTGCTGCCAAAAGAGAGAAAGCACGCATCAATTGGTAATGCTCTACCCTTAGATGTCAGGTTTCTTTTATAAGCATTATAAACCTAAAAGCATCTATGGAAAGTTTTAACTTAGGTTATATCAATCATGGCATGCTTAGGAGTTCTTTAGGTCAATTTTAAGTTTTGAAATTCCACCTTGCAACAATTGCATGTTCAATTACTATCTTGATTAACCAACAATTTGTTCTTTAAAATCTTCTTCAAAGTCTTCTTCTGATGAATCATCTTTAAGAATTATTTCTCTTATTTCTTTCTCTTTCCCTTTTCTTTTCTTTGGAGTCTTCATCATACTTTCTCAATTTTATCTCCTGGCTTAGCAAGGTTCTAATAAGCTTGTCATACTTGTATATCTTTAAATCATGAGCTTCTTCAATGACACTCTTCTTAGCATCCAACTCCATGGTGGGACTTCTAAGAATTTTCTTGACCATTTCTTCTTCATTGAAATTCTTTCTAAGTATTTTTAGTTCATTAACGATGTTAACTAACCGAGTATTCATATGTTTTATACTTCTTCACTGGCATACATCTGGAATAATTTATATTCCTTTATCATAAATTGATCTTGGTCTCCTTGACCTTATTTATACCTTCATAGGTGACCTCTAGCTTTTGCCAAATTTCTTGTGTTATCTCATAACCTGATACCCAGTTAAACTTAAACAAGTCTAACGCACAATATAAGTAGTTAATGGTTGTTGCATTCTCCTTTAGGAGATTCAGATTAGCATTATTATGATCTTCAGGTTCGACAGGAACTCTTTGAACATTTCTTACTTCGGTTGGAACTCTCAGGCCATTTTCAAAGATTAACCATGTCAGCATGCTCTACTAATGGATAGAAATTTTCATGCGATTTTTCCAGAATTTAGTGTTGGCCATCAAAGAGTGGAGCTCTGGTTACATACATTCCTTCTTTAAGGAGTGTTGCTTAGCCATAACTAGGTACATAAGATGGATTATTTTAAGTCATAAGATCTTTTACTCAATATTGTGAAGTCTTAAACTGAGCCCTTGCTTTGACACCACTTTTTGGTCATGTTATCTTAGATTAATCAGTTAGAGGGGTGAATCAATTTAAGTTCATTAACTTTGGTTACTTAAAACTTTAATTTAAGTTAAGCAAATTGGCTAGAATGATTTGAATGTTATGTGGAAAAAAACAATTAAGTGAAAAACACCAAACTACACAGCTTATGCTAGACTCAGTTTTGGTCAAGATGATGCAAAGTAAAACTTACTTAGCACAGGCTGGTGTTCGCAAGGTTTTGACTCTACTGACTCTGAGAATTTATATTTTATAAAGAAGCCAAAAACCTTGTCTCCCACTTTCCTATCGATAAGATAAGAGTTAAAAATATGAACAGGTGTTGTCAATACCGCTTATCTGAATAGAAATATGGTGACCACTGCAAGTATACAGTTACGATGTAGCTTTAAAAGATATAAATCCCATAGGGAAGGAACCAGTTTGGAGGATTGGAATGATGGATGGATAGACAAATGTATGAAAGATTATAGAAGATAAAAAGTATATAGATATTCCCTACGAACAAGTATAGCAAAGAAAACATGCAAAATCATCAAACATATTACATAAACTAGATTAAATTAACAGATTTGGTTCTAGACACTTAGATATTAAATTATTCATAGCAAAGCAACACATGAAATAACTTTTCTAAATCTAGTGCAAACGAATTAAGACGATTATATAAACTTGGATAACAATATTACTATGCTTAGTACGGGTCGCTATCACATAGCCATATTTAGCAAGTTACCATATCAAAAATTTTGGCTCACTAAACAGCGTTATAATCATAGATCCGGTGATTATACACAATCTCATTAACCCCGAAACTACTCTTCAAGTTAACTCAAAAGCATATAACTTGATTAATATAAAATTTCGACACGAAATACACATTATAAAACATAGACATATCATAAACTTTGAAATAGAAAATATAAGTAGAAAGCAAAGCAAATTTGCAAGGTATGCAAGTGAAAGCTAAAGTTGATCAAACTGTATCCACTCTTTAATGGGAGTCATCAATTCCCGCAATTCCTGCGTCTACTTTGAATTCGTTCTCGACTCATACAGAACCTCCGCTAGGATGCTATTCTTTGTGAATATCGAATAAACAAATATTGAAGAACGAAAAATTTTATTGATAAGTGATTTGCCATTACACTTATACAACAATCGCTCGAATATGTACAAAAATCTAGTGATCGAAATAAGGTTCAAATCACTTATACATTTTCTTGCTAACACTTATGAACGTAGTGAAATCTAGATATTTTTACTCTCTATCTATGCGACAAACTTATCACTCATGCCACACCACATAATCCACACGAAATTTATTGAGTCTTGAAGCCTATTTATAGAGTACGAAGGGTTGCATCTATCCATACGAAGAGTCGTGTCCATTGGCGAAGAATTACACCACTTAATTGTGATTGGTTGAATTGATTTGACCTTATCCACAATGGAAATGCACCTTTTCATGATTGGTTGACTTCCAAAAGGTGTCTTTTCATTTGGTAGTTGATGACAGTTGATTGTTCTTATCCGGCGATTGAAAGAAGAGAAGAGTTGACCAAAAAACCATCAACGTCGCAACCGCCAATGATTATTGCGACCGTGAATACTTGGATGGCAACTTTCTATTGTGAAAAATAACAAGTCGCGACCGCGATATGTGTGTCACGATCGTGACATGCCTTTTTTTACATGATTCCTCTTTGCTATTTCTACCGATCTTTGACATCTTCGATCCTTTGCTAAATCTTTAAATCTCACGCATCTTTTTGCACCTTTTTCACTCTTTTTCCATAGATTTCCAACTTTAATCATTTTACTTCCAAGATTTACCTAGTACTGCATTTGCATAAAAAACAACTACATACCATGTGAAATATAAAATTATCATGATAATAAGTGTAATTATACACTTTAAGACCCCCACACTTAACTTTTTCCTTGTCCTCAAGGTAAATTCAACATAAGTGTATAAATTAGTTATCCAAGTTCGTACCTTATTTGGTGAAAGACTATTGTAGTGAGTACCACATTCCCATGTTGCAGAAGATTCAAGTAGAAGTCCGAAATTTCTCACAAATTAGTAATGTGCAATTCATATAGTCTAGTTGTATACCTTTTCTCTTAATGGAGGTTCAACCAAATCGCATCTTCATATAAGTGTTATATGCATACTCGAATATTTCCTTCTCTTAAACATAGTATAAAGTATAACAGACATAGAAAGCACACTTTGAATAATTTTCTCTTAAGGCATTTTTAGGTAACCTAGGATGCTAAAACACTCTTAGTGGTTGTATTTTATGTTCCATACCACTCTCTCCTTTTTTCAGTGGTTGCATTTTACGCTCCATACCACTCTCTCATTTTTTTTCTTTTAAGCATATGTTTTTTAAGTACTTTGTACTTTGCACCCATTTTTTGTGCTATGCTTCTTTTTCTTTTTTTACTCAATGAATGGTTGCAATTTCTACTCCGTACCATTCCACACCTTTTGTATAACTCATTGGTTATCCTCTCTTTCTTTTGATTTTTTTTCTCTCAATACCCTCATCCTTTATTGATTAATTCCAAAGTATTATGGCTATAGTTTCCTAACACTTTAAACACACTCAATACTTACAGGACTTATTCGTGATTCAAATATAAAACTCATAGTAAGAATACTACTAGATATTACTCCACTTAAACTTATCGGTAGCATTGAACTAAAACTATACAATTTATACTAATTCATGTTGCATTGAAATGTAAATCGAAACTTACTTGGAATGCTACTTTCGAATGTTACTCACCACTCATCCTTGCCAAATTGATAAATGTTGTGCTAAAAAGGCTCAAATTCAACATGCACTCAAATTCGTAACAAAAAATTTGTCCAAAGTTTGCACTAACATCAAACTTGTAATACCTAACACTCAAAATAACCTTGGACAAGTGTTAGTAAAGTGTAAGAATGGATAATGTATAAATAACACAAAAATCAAAAAAAAATTTCAAATTCTTCGATTTTTTCATTTTATTTATTTTTTTTATTTTTCGGGGATTTTTTTACAAACATCCCCCCACACTAAAGAACACAATGTCCTCATTGTGGAACACTTCATTAAAATTGAAAACTAAAAACAAACAACTAGTAACTAATCTAAAAATCTGAAAAAGAAAAAGTAAAGAAAAGGAAAAATATTAAACCCGACTATTGTGAAAGAGAATCCGGAGGACTAGGAGTAAAATGACAATTTTGTTTTCGAAAGAAGGATAGTAATTTTTGAAGCATCAATTTATTACTCTTCTTAAGAATCTTCATGTCCTTTTTCATAATTCCAATTTTCGCTTGGCAATTGTCTAATTTTTGTTGCACGCTCACCTTCCAATCTTCCAGAGCTTCATCTTCTTCTTCTTCGTCTTCTTCTACCTCAAGCATTGGAGCTTTTCCATGTAGACAGCTAATGGTTGGATTAGATGGTTTGATGGTAGAATCTTCATGAGCCAAGATTAGCTTCTTGGTACATTTGGAGTACAAGTAGAAAGAATATACACCATCGTTCTCTTATAGAAGTTCGGTATTCTTCAAATAAGTCCCATCCATATAGCGAAAATACTCACCCAGTTGTTGGACTAGGGGAGTTCTCTTGCACCCATGATGATAGCGGTGACAATTTCGGCCGCTCCAATCTTGTTCCTCATGCTTGTAGAAGTCTTCTTCATCATATCCCATATGATATCCACGAATTCCGCTATTTGCTTCATCAAAGAACAAGAAAAAACAAACAAATCTTTCTTTTGGACTTTGGTATTCTCTACTCGATAAAATACTAAAGTGGAAACGTATTTGTGGAGAGGAAGAATGCACTCATCCTTAATAAGTTTATTAGGAGAATTTTTGGGATCGAAGACTCTCTTACCCGATAATTCTACCCAAACTCGATTTGGCTGTCATGCTCGATGAATTAACAATTTTGAATCCGAACCATTCACCCATCATCTCTCTTGTGACCATGTAATGTCATCCTTGATTACGAAATTGAATCACCCTCTTCCTTGCATCTTCATAGTCGAATGTTACTAGACATTTGAGAATCCAATCTCGATTTTATGGAAAACGCAAATCCACAAACTTTGTGAGTCCAAGAGCTGAAAGATAAACCTCCATCTCTCTACGGAGATTCAATGTTTCCAAGAAGACCAAATCTAGGAATATCATTCCCTGTGATATCCAATTTGTTAAGCTTTTGATAGCATTTGCCTTCTTCTCTTATCCTTAAAGGGAAAGGACAATCATACTACTCTTGGTATATTTGGCTTTCTCTTTTATTTGCAAATTTCTTCAAAGGCATCTTGATTATTTTGAAGTGTAAAGATTAAGAAGAAAAAATTGAATGTTGAAGGTTGAAGGTTGAAGATGAAGAATTTTCAAAGATTTTGTAAGCTTTTTGAAGATTGTGGTGGCTAGTGTTCAACTTAGACCTATTTTAGAGGTTTAAGAGGTCTTTAATTGGTCATAATTAACAATATAGGTGTTATGGCTCAAAACTAGCCGTTAATGGTGGTTTTAACCATCTGTCCATGTCAAATAGTGATCTGTAACGGTTATAATTTGCCCGTGTCGCGATCGTGATCTTCCTCACGATAGAAATAGAAAGTTTACTGCAAATTATCAAGAGAACGAGTTGAATGTCACGATCGTGATCTTTAATTCTTCAAATTTTCAATTTTTAGACTTGTACCTAAAATAAATTAGAAACACAAACACAAACGAACATTGTTAAATACAAATGATAAATATTTACTATTTTATACCTTGAGTAGTCATGGTGAAGATAGCAATTGAACATCAACGTGTTGTTGTTCAAATTTTCATTTCATATTTAACACACCATTACAAACAAACAATAGATAAAATAAGCATACAAATAATCACCAAACAAACAACAAACACACGAAAAGAAAAGACTATACAAGGTTCTAAACCTAAATGAAAAGAAAACGATCTATTCAGGAGTTAGCGATTCAATCATTTTATCAATCTTATAACGTGACTCCCGCAGATCTCTTTCAACATCATACACCAGATTGTGGATGTCGTTAATCTTGCGATGAATAGAGACTTGTTCTTCCATTAAGTCATTCAACTTCCTCCTAAGATTGGTTGAACTTTCCCTTCTTCCCTAGCAACTTCTATTTCTCTCTTTTTATTGGCTTCTACTTGCTCATCCCATGACTTCCAATCATAGTTTATCCCATTTTCTCCAATGCATTTAGTTAGAAATCCATACTCGAAGAAAACTTCCGTAGTTAATTCCGGAATTTCATCTTTGTAAGTAAAGGAATTCTCCCAACTTGTCCTAGCAAATTTTCCATAGTTCGACACCCGTACACTCTTCTACCAGGATCAATTGCGGTAGACATAAGAGTCTCCATCATAATTCCTGATATGTCCATAGGTATGTCATTCCAAACTGCTTCCAAGACAAGCAATTCTTCAGGATTGACCGTGTCGGAACTAGTCCTACAAAATAGCTCACTACTTAGATAGAAGTGTAAAGCGAGCAAACAGGGGTCACGTATCCACCGGCTATAGGCAAATTCCTATTTGTATTCGACTTGGCCAGTAAGGTGATTCCAAGATGGTAATGGATCCCAACCAGGAAGCATTTTGTAGTAACAATCTTTAGGGAATCCCAAATTCTTCTCCAGTTCTTTCCTTGACAACTTATGTTTCTTCCCTTGGTGATGATATTCTAAACAATCCATCTTATCATTCATCCATACTAATGATATCAGCATCTCCTTACAATTATCCTAATTATTTCCAATGATCATGTTAGAATAGATAACGAAATTTAGAATTCTACTGTAATACATTACCCTATCATAGATTCCTAAATGAATGAAACTATTCCTATGGTTGACATAGGAACTCATGAATTCTGCATCTCTGATAGTTTCGAAGTGATCAACTTCCTCTCAAGAGTAAACTGGAAAAGGCGCTTCATACCACTCTTGCAGATTCGAAGGAGGAATGAGATTAGATTTGTTAGGGGGCACCATTTTGAAAAGGAAAAGGATTTAATGATTTTCAAGGTTTGGAACGAATTTTTTGTCTGAAGAAAAAGGATTTTTGGATTTCTGAAGTGAAGGATTATGAGAATTCGCATTCACATATATAGAGTTTGAGAGAAACCGTCAAAAAACTGCCAAACTGATGTAATTTTTGCACAAGTTGCGATCGTGATCACCAGTCACGATCGTGACTAACCAAAACAAGAAACAGAATGTTTTAACAAGGAAATTCACGAACGCGAATGGGTAAAATAGAAGAAAATCTTCTATTTGTCAAGAATTAAGATGAAATATTATGACGTATCTCCACCAAGATGATTATTTCATAATCTTCTCACATCTAAATTAGGATTGACAAATTATATAGTTTAGGAAAGAAATTAAATTGATACAATTAAAAAATATATCGTATCTCTGTCAATTTGATAGCTAGAATGCACTTGCCTTCCCCGGCAACAGCGCCAAAAACTTATTCGCAAGGTTTTGACTCTACTGACTCTGAGGATTTATATTTTATGAAGAAGCCAAAAACCTTATCTCCCACTTTCATACTGATAAGATAAGAGTTCAATATACGAACAGGTGTTGTCAATACCTCTTATCTGAATAGAAAAATGGTGACCATTGCAAGTATACAGTTACGATGTAGTTTTAAAAGCTATCGATCCCACAGGGAAGGAACCAGTTCTAAAGATCAACAAGAAGAACGGAATAAAAGAAAATACTATTATTTATTTTGGAGGATTGGAATGATATATGGATAGACAAATGTATGAAAGATTATAGAAGATAAAAAGTATATAGATATTCCCTACGAATAAGTATAGTAAAGAAAACATGCAAAATCATCAAAGATATTACGTACACTAGATTAATTTAACAGATTCGGTTCTAGACACTTAGATATTCAATTATTCACCGTAGAGAAACACATGAAATAACTTTGCTAAATCTAGTGCAAACGAATTAAGATGATTATATAAACCTGGATAACAATATTACTATGCTTAGTACGGGTTGGTCTCACATAACCATATTTAGTAAGCTACCATTCCAAAAATGTTGGCTCACTAAATAGCTTTATGATCACAGATCCAGTGATTATACACAATCTCGTTAACCCCGAAACTACTCTTAAAGTTAACTCAAAAGCATATAACTTGATTAATATAAAAGACTCAATATGAAATACACATTATGACACATAGACATATCATAAACTTCGAAATAGAAAGTATAAGTAGAAA
>CATIWQ010577189.1:0-14729 GCA_949673415.1 Euphorbia schlechtendalii
GTGGCTAGGAAGTCAAGATTAATGTACACGAATTCAGTATCTTATTCGTTTTTAATTCAGGTTATTTGGTTCTAGAATTAACCTCATCAACATACAATATGATTTTATATCTTTGAGTTTGACCAAATGTATGTTCAGGATGGTAATGAAGAAATCAACAAATCCCATAAAGTTAACTACTCGGTTCTCCATGTACAAAGCCAGCGAGATTAGGGATGTAAATGAGTCGAACCGAGTTCGAACTTACTTAAGCTCAATTCGGCTTGAAGCTCATTGAATTTGGAATATTTATGCTTGGCTGAAGCTCGTGACAAGATTCACTCAAGTTCGCAATCTTACAAGCCACGTCTACACGGTTAATTTATTAATTACTTTTTTGTAAATACTTCTATTAGACTATTTGTCAAATAAAAAGTCAACACATGTAAGATATATAATCATAAATAAAATGTTAAAATACAAATTAGGATAGGCGTTAGCGGACGACGTTTTAACGCGCGGCGAAGAGGGCCGAGAAAATCTTTGATTGAGTTTTAATATATAAAAAGATACCTTTAGTTAAAAATAAAACGGAATTAGAAAACACCGTTTAAGAAAAATAGGAGTTGCCACCCGATTTAGTTCTACCGGGAAATTCGGTATAGTTAATTCGACTAGGATTCCTATACCTCTTAAACAGAGATTCTATATCTGAACAAAGCACATATTAATCTACCTAGTTCAATATAATTAATTTCACACATATTATGTCATTTAAACCATTTTACGCCTATTCAATTTTTAAGCCTAGATTAATGCAAAAAAAATAAAGCAATGCAAGCATACAAAACATGAAAATAAAGGCAAAAAGTAAAGAAATTGCAACTACCTAATTACAAAGATTTAAGAAATATGTAGCTCAAGATAAGGATATTTGCATCCGGCATTGATTTCGAGATTAAGTCAAATCTCAAATCCTATCTTCATGAGAAAATAACTAATCACCTTGCAGAACTCAAATAAAACATCAAAATGATAACAAGTACAAAGTAATGTAAAATGATAAAATGAAATAAAATAGTTACAATGATTATAAAAAAAAGAAGAGGAGAAATTAATATTACCTCAGGATTACCTTTTTTCGTAATGTTCAGGATTACGGCCGAATCTGATTTTGAGATTGATTAGACAACCAAACTAAGACCGATTTTTTTGAAAGGGCTACTAGAAGAAACTAAAGATAATTTTGCAAAGAAATTAAAAAAAATGAATAAGTAGAGATGTATTTACGGAGATTGAACAATGATTCCAACTTGAAAAACCTTTGAAAATACTTTCCAATTTTTTTGAAGAAAAATGCTGCCCAGTTCTTTTTATCATTGCTTCATCCCAAAAAAAAACCGTCCCATGTACTGCTCCCCACCTTTCTACCTCCCTATAACTGCTCCCTACTTTTCCCTTTTTAATTGATAAAAACCGTCCCCTACAACTCCCCATTTTCCCATTTCTTTTTTTTTCAATTTTGATTATTTTTTGTAAACTGGTTTTGAAAATTAACGTGGCCATCTGAAAGATTTTTATCTCATAAAACAAACTCTCTTTTTATCCTTAATAAATTTATTTTATTATTTTTTATTAATCTAACAAAATTAAAATTAAAATAAAATAAAAGAAAACTAAAACTTAAAACATTCCAAAACCAATTTTATTTTCCAACACATTACAAATATATAAAATTAATATATTATATTATATATGAATTCTATATATAATAATAACATACCATACTATATACATTATAATTTACTTTAATGTAACAGACTACCAAACAAAAGGAAATTAGCAAGAAAACAAAATGAATTTAACTAATTAACGGTATTGGGTTCATTTAGTTGCCTTTTATATCTCAAAGTTGGGATTCGGAAATAAATTATACGACACACAAAAAATTGGTAATTTGTCATCATTAGGTGGGGCGGACCATGCTCACAATAAGTCTTTTTAGCGGTGATATGAATGAAAATAAGAATATAAGATATGCATATGGAGTTATACATTTCTTTCTTGATGAAAAAATTAAAAGTAGGAATATATACATCATATATGTAAAAATTTAAGAAAAAGTAAAGTGTAAAAATTAAACGAGCATCCTAATGAACTTTTAAGTCGAACCTTAAGAAGCTCGGCTTGACTCGTTTAATATATCGAGTCGATCTCGAACTCGAGTCAAACTTTATTAAGCTGAATTTTAATCGAACTGAGCTCAAACTACTTGCGAATTGCTCAACTTATTTGCAAGCCTGAACGAGACTATACTAAAGGCAACAAAGCAATTATATTTAAAGTTTCATCATGGATTTTTAAATAATTAATTATTGGTGTTCCGAGGATACAATATATTTTCACAACGGTATGATATTATACATTTGAGCGGGGTTTTGTCCAAAAAGTTTCACACCACTAAAGATATTGTATTCATGCACATGTATCAAAGATCTTTTATACTTTTTTAAGCAACTTGAGATATTTGTTTGTACAAAATATAGACTAATTACATTTAATTTATGGATTTGGAGAACAATTTTTAATAGGTTTACTGAGATCAGATGAACCAGATTTTCTATATTTAAATCAATTATTATAAAAATAATATTGAATGCAAAGAAATTTGAAGTAGTTAGTATTTGAAATCTGATCATCCACGTTTGATTTCGTGGATATACCAATATTGGTATACTACTCAATACAAGAAAAATATTTTATTTTGCTCGATGTTTTATAAATGTGTTTATCTTAGCAGCAGTTTCTTTAAAATCACCTCATTTAAAAGGATAAATACATTTTCATCCGCTTAAACTTGACAAATGATTACTCCCTTGACTAAAATTTCTCCTAACATTGTAAATGTGCATCAGTTTATCACTTTGTCCACAATATGTCACATGTCAGGTTTTTATTTCACTTTTAAAATATGCAATTTTCTCTTTGCAATCAAAACAAGTAATTTCAATGGACAAACCGGTATACTTTGCTAGTTTAGGAGTCTAATTGATATATTTTTATTAAGTGTAAAGACAGGGAGAACCTTTTAGGGCTTGCTTGGCTAGAAGTTTTTGGTAGGATTGGAGATGACAGTATCTCAAATCACATACTTGGGACGAAGGGAATGAGCATTTTTAAAGGAATTGGCAGAAAAACAAATACCCCAGCATCCTGCTATTCTTGCAATTATGAATCCCTCCAAAATGGCCGAATTTGACAGGATTGTATTTTCTTTTCCTTTTTTGACTTTCTAAATTTCTTAGTTTATCAAGTATTAGATTTTTAATGAACATTTAAGTAATTTCAATACTATTTTCCTTTATAAATCCATCCCTTACTTTTAAATACAAAAAATTTAAAATTATCCAGTTCTTTTATAATTTCATTCTTTCTTTTCTTTTCCTTTGCTTTCCATTCCTTTGTGATTCTCCACCACTTTGCTTCTAAGCAAAACCTTAAAAGTTCAGATAAATAGTATACCAAATTTGGGGTTTGTGAAGATGCAAACAGCCTACTTAAAAAGCAAAGCGATAATTAAAATGGAAATTGGATAAGATTGGTTGAAGCTTCTAGACAGGTCCAGAAATGACAACAAATCCATTTTCTCGACTTTTCATTCCTCGAGCCTAGAAGCTTCTTTCCCATACCTAAACGTAAATACAATACACCCGTCACTGTCGTCATCCAATGTATAATATTAATATAATTATGAATCTAAATTTTATTTTTTTATTATTGAAGACCAACCCAGAAAAAAAGAACAAAAGTTGTTCATCTTCTTTTCTAGATACCGTAGATTAATTAATAAAATTATCCGTCTATCTAACAGGTAGATTTTTATTCTCTCATTGCAGCAAGATTTCAATCTTTAGTTCATGAAACAAAGAATATACTGCCCATTTGTCAAAGGAGGCAGTGAATTTCATGAAGTTGCTGCAACTTTGTCAAATTACCCCATCATCAAATTGACTTACCATTTTGTAGAAATCCGTTATTGATAATTATCCTTTCTGGTGTCGAAAAATTATCATTCTAAAATTTTCATCAAAATCAATATTTATTACGCTAATAAACTGATTAATTTATCCCTTTTACTTTATTATAAAATTATTATTCTTCTTAATTATTACCTTATAATGTCATTAGACTTAATCTATTTCCAAATTAATATAATAGTAAATTAGTAAAAAAATGTTAAATTTTGCATTGAAATTTTAAAATGATAAATAAAAGGGAAAATGAAATATTAAGTAAAATAACAATCTTTTGACATCAGAATAAGTAATAAATTTTGACAATCTTACGAGAATTTTTTTACTCCATCCGATGCCAAAATTATCATTTTACTCGAAATTCCATTTTCTCTTTTTTTATCGTGTTAGAATATCAATGCATTATATAACACTTTTTCCTAATATACCCTTTGATTAATTACGACTGATATTAAATTCAAACGAAGTTATAAGGTAATAATTACGAAAAAATAGAATTTTTAATAAAATAGAAGAGATAAATTATTCATGTTAACAATGTAATAAATATTTAATTGATTTTGAAAGAAAAAAAAAACTATACTTCAAAAGTAGTCTTATACCCCAGGATTTCTTGTCCAACACCCTCGGGCGTTACCTAAGCATATTTTCAATATGGGCTTCAATCTGGATCTGGACATCTGTCTACTTATATTTAAAGAAATTTAGCTGATTCATTATTGTATACATGTATGCTGGCAGGGTTGGGCTTTTTTATTATAAACCCAAGCCCGGTTTGGTCTAAACCTTATAGCTTAGAATTTGGGCCTGACTTTGACTGAGTTTACAATGTTATTTACATATCTATGTGTGATTAAATTCTATGGTAACTTTATCTTGGACAAAGTTATCATTACTTTGTCTTTTCTAATCATTGGGTCAATGATGTGAATACTGATATGATGGTTTGAGAGTTCAAAGAAATTGTACAAAATCACCATAGATTACACCCTGTCTTTGTCCACAGATATTTTTTAAGAAAATTTTGCGGACTAAATATATAAATAAATGACATTTTTTATGCATATATACAATGAGGTGCTAATTGGAATAAACATTAGTAATTTTGAAACAATATGAGAAATTAAAGGGACGGGAAATGTTGGACATGGAAAAAGAATCTTGTGATGAAATGGAATGTAGTGTAGAAGATAAAGAAGAGAGAAGTGTACGTATAAACTATAGAAATAAAGACAAATAAGATGCCCAATAGACAGACAGAAAGACAGACACCCATGGAGCTCTTACAGGTGTCATCTTGCGTTCTTTCTAACTTGTAATCATTATGCTAACCACATTTTTTTTTGGAACCAAACAAACTCGCAGTACATGGAATCAATTAAAAACAATTGTTTACAAAATTACTCCACAATTTATGTTTCATGTTTCTCATTATATACTGGTAATGTAAAATAATTTTTTTATATATTACATTTCTTAAAAAAACAATTAAAAATATTTTTTACTTGTAAAAAACTGAACGAGAGATATGAAAGAGATGTCAACTTGATCGATGTTTATATAACACTTTCCGCTATTGTGTCATCCACTCGTACCATCCGCACTACTGGCCCAAAGACCTCCTTGATTAATTTTCTTATTTTAGCTCTATGTTATGTTGATGAATTATTTTTTTTTGTTGTTATTTGTTTTGGATAACCCCTTAATGTTTAGACAAAGGAATAACTATTTATAGTGGGGCATTATGTTTTGCCATCCTGCCATGAAAATTTAAATTTTTCATGACTAATAAATAACAAGATGAGTTGATAGAGAGATTTAAACTTTTACGAGAAATTACGAATATATATTACTAAAAATTAAAAGGTAAAAAATTAATTTAAAAACAAAATAATCATCAAAATATATTTTCAAATTATTTCTCCCAAAAAGTTATCAATTTAGTCCATTTATATATTGTTAAATTCTACTAATCATTGTTATGTGTAACACACCGTGCCATCTCTTACGGGACGGTAATATGCTCAAAATTGAATGGGTGAATGACTAAATTGATCATACATATACTCCAGATATCATGAAAAATGACTACATATATTTGAAATATATACACTGTGACCTTTTGTTTATATGGGTTTAGACTTTGTTTGGTCTCAAAAGAGGTTTTTGAATCTCTTAGAATAAAATCAGATACTTCATAATACTAAAGAATAAACTTTTATATATATATTTTAAAAAAAGAAAGAATAATGTAATGTTCTTTTAAAAAAAATGTAATATACGTAATGATGAAAGTGGCATAGAGAGTGGGTTGATAATGTTGAGACTTTATGAAGGTCAAACATAAAGTTAAATGAAGAAAGTGAAATCATATAAATACATAGGATACAATTTAATGTAAATTTGTCGTTATGGCATACAATGGAGTTTATTTTCGTAATGATAATATATAAGACGGATTCGGACCACTACTATTTATCTTATTAGGGTAAAGGAAAAGCCATTTGAAATGAAATGACAATACAGTTGAAAAGTTAAAGGGCTACATGCTCTTAAATAGTAAGATTTTATAAGGATTTTTTGGTACAGTTTTATTCCTCTGCTTGAAACGACACATTATGCTTTGGATTAGCATAACATGCTCATTAATTTTTTTTTGAAATACGTGGGTGAGGTGAAAGTTAAGTAGAAGAGGTTTTCACCATCTTTAGAAACCTCCATCAAAGTGAAGATATTTTAATAACAAAATTATTGATCTTAAGGTGAGATCAATAGAAATTTAGTTACAAGAAAATAAAATGTCTGGGAAATTAAACACATGAGTAAAGACGATCTTCGATGCTCATCATTCCCTCAAACACGAACTTGTTTCTCTGCTTTCATAACGCTCATGCAATCAAGAACCACAAAAACGTCCCAAAATCACGACTTGGTCCCCGAGTAAAACAACCTGGCACTTACAAGAAATCGAATCTCGAAAATGGCATGATCATCAAAACGCCAAATAATCTGAAAGCTTCAGCCCATATCCTGTAACTTCTGATGCAATGATATGATCAGTTGTTTCCTCCTCGTCACAAAACAGACTCCTCCCATCTGCAACAACACCTTTATGCCTACTGAAATTTAACATTCCACTTGTATTATTATTAACCTAATCTAACATTTGATAGTTTAGATCTAACATTTGACAGTTTAGAGACAGTGTCGTTACCTATCCAGTTGAAGGCGAAATCTAGATAAAATAAAGGTAAAGTTATGAAAATGGGTTGAAATTCAGAATTTCAACTCAATTTTTAAGTCATAATTTAATTAACGTAATTAAGATTCAAAATTTGGATAATACGTTCTTGTTGTCTCTGTTTTACAAGGTGGTCGTCTAGGTGAGATTTTTTGGAACACCGTCAAGATTTTAATAATCGGGCAATCAAGGTAAAAAGTGTTGCCAAAAACCAAAAAAATGTTGCCAAAGATTAGAAATATGTCGCCAAAACCTATAGTGCTGCTAGTGGTGTCGTCAAAACCTAAAAAAGTGTTACTACATGAATTTTTTATTTTATTATATAAAAATTTATATGTTAGCTAAATTTATTATTCTACTTCATAAATAAATATAAAAAATTTTAAAAACTGATCCGCCTAGTCCTTGCTTAGGCCTCGACTAATCCCCGCCTAGACTGTCAAAGGCTTTAGCCGCCTGACCAACGCCTTTTAAACACTGTGTTGTTGCCCATCCTCTCATCCCTTGCATGCTACATGTGTTTTGAATTTTGTTATTTTATTTTGTCATTATCTCTCAAATTGATTATATTTTTTACAAGCCGCTCTAAATTTTTTTATTCGTATCATTTTTATCTTCGAAACGACATCCATTATGATATACTTTTTCGAAAACCGGTCAACCATTTGATATCTAGTAGGAACCTGGTTGGAAAATGGTAAAAATCTCATATTTCATTAGACGTTTGTTCAATTCACCAAGTTTATGCATGTACCAAGCTTCTACTATATTCCATAAATATACTAGCATTCTATCGAATACCTACCACATACTCCATCCATTTCAAAATAATTGTCGCTTTAGGATTTTAGAAAAATTTCAAAATAACTGTCGCTTTAGGATTCCAATGCACTTTTTCAAAAATTTTATCCATGTTACCCTTATTTAATGCACATTGGAAATGACAAATGAATAAAGTATCCAATCAAGTTTCAAATTAATAAAAGTTACAGGGGTAAATAAGTATTTTTTATTGTTTTAATTAATGTGGTCTTGGTATAGACAAACAACCTAAAAACGTCAGTTATTTTGAAATGAAGGAAGTATGTTTCTAATATTTCATAACCGATGCAAAAATAAAACTCTATTAGACAACATATTGGCAAGGATTTTTACGAAAATTCTCATATAATATCCAACAATGTACCTACCTAGTACAAAAGTATAGTAAACAAACACAACTACAAATCTTAAAAGTAAATGAAAATGCATTAGAAATTGATTACAACACACTAGATAAAAAATCTATGGAAATTGAATCCTATTCTATTAGACAACTAGTATAAAAGCAGTAAACAAACAATTATAATTTTAAAAGTAAATGAAAATGTATTGGAAAGTAATTACAACATATGTGATATAAAAATCTACAAAGTATTGAATCAAATAGGTTTCTCGTAGGAACCTGATAATCATTTGGTAGAAAGAACAAACAGTGTCAAATCTAGTAGAAAAAAAATTGTGTCAAATCTGGTAGGAAACGTAAATGCATGTCACAATTATCTCTATAGCATATGTGTACATATCAAGAAGGATTTTTATAAGATTCACATACATACAAGCATCCTCTCGGATACCTATTAGCTACTAACTATATACCTTTAAAAACTTTTTTTTGTTCAAAATCTGTTAGGATCATGGTAGTATTTTGGTAGAAATCTTATATTTCATTGGAAATTTGTTCAATCTATTAAATTTATGTTTGTATTTGATTTCTACTATATTTCATAAATTTACTAGCATTGTACCAAATACCTCATGGATACCTTCAATTTTTTTTCAATTGTTCGATATCTGGTAAGAACTTGGCAGGAATCGTAATCATATATTTCATTGCTATCATTCAAAAGAGAAAATCAGAATGATATAAACAAACAAAATTACGAATTCATGAACTAACATCATCCTATTAGATACCTACCAGATACACTTTAAATACGCATTCGAAAAATACTGTAAACTTAAAAAGGTTATGCAATACACAAAGTGAATTAAAAGGTACACAAATTCTACATTTTTTACCATTAAATATGTCAACTTAGTTATTAGAGGGTTACACCGTTGAAAAAGCTTAATTTATATAATAAAAACTTCATATTCGTTGATTTTTGGGCAGGTTACTGAGTTGCATAAATTACTCTAAATGATCTATAAAAAAAATTCAGACTCAATATTTTTTATTAAACTTTATTTTATAATAAATAAACCAAATTTGAATACAATGGTAGAATGTTTTTTTTTCTTGGTACCGAGGTATACATAGTATATAGTTGTACTACATAACATGACTAGAGAATCAAAATATCAATTATAACCATTTGATTAATAGTTATCACATCAATGTATAAATACCCGAAATCAAAATCAGTAGATTAAGACTGAAATGACCCATTGTACAGTTAAAATAAAAAAAAACTTACCATGGCTAGATGGCAGGAATCCATACTTCCAACTTCAAAAAGTAAAAGAATCAACAAATTAGCTCACATTTCAGAAAAACGAAAATAGATATCAGATCTTAACGTTTAAATCACATAACCAATAAAAATGGTAGGATATCACTTTATTTCTTAAAAATAATGAAAACTTCATTATTCGCTCCCCATATATTACATGTATCAATGTGTTTAAACATAGTATTTTTAGTTACGAACTTTAAATTGTTCGAATAACATTTGATAAATCCGCAACTTAGAATAGATTATGGCGTGAAAAAAGAGCTCCGTTACTAAGGCAAACTACTTAGTTCTCAGCAGTAGATATATTAAAAAAACATGAAACTACTATTGCATTATTATTAATAATTTGAGAAACACAGCAGCAACCATTTTTGTCCTTTTTTTAAATAATTACTTTTGCAGAGAAACAAAGCATACTGTATAGAGACTCAATCAGTCAAAACTTCTCCTATAAAAGGTTCAATTGAATTCTCTTTTTTCTGTTAGGTTTATTTAATTAAATTAAAATATTATCTTTTTAATGCAAAGGCAGTGTGTCAGTTACTGAGTTCTATGATTTTGATTCCCTTTTGATTCTTGTATTGTTTATCTATACATATTTGCTGCAAAAATTCTGACTTTAACTAAACCCAATAAAGCTTTTCATTCTATATTTTACCATTTCCATATCCTCCATTTATATACAGTCATAAACAGCCTTTTACTGTATTTATTTATTATATTCAATACCATTACCTGGTTCATATTATATGTGCATATGCATGCGAGCTTAATGTTGTAATCCAATCACCTTGAAATTAGGGTAATATGTTTGGTTGGTTAGGTTGTTGTGTTTTTTCAACTTTATTTTCCATTCAATTTTATTTCAAGATTGAACAAGTATAGTTCCTAATTATACATCTACTTATTATTTGAAAGAATAGAACTTATTCGAGAATAATAAACACACATAATTGCATTAAATTATAAATCAACTCCAAACATACAAGGATTATCAGGAATGACATGATTAAAGAGGTTACGAATTTTTGTGTATAAACCATGATAAATTTGATTTTGCGTTATAGAAATCATAGAATGCACCACATAATGTCCGATACCATGTTGCATTGTGTTAAATTTCCCGAATTAACATGTTTCGCGAGTTTCGGTTTGCAATAACATTTGCTTTAATGTATTATCAGCTTTCTCACTTTATCTTATTTCGAATAAAAATAACATGCGTCACGTGTCAGTTTCTGGGTCCCCTTAGTAAATTAATGAATTCCAAAGGTTGTTATGTTTTGGGTGAGAGAAGAGAAGACACAAGGAGAACAAAAATATATAAAAAAGCTGAACCAAGGGTTTCGTGCTCATTCTCTCTCTTCCTCGTCTATTGTTAGAGTTAAGCTGAGTTAAGGTTTGAAGTGAGAGAAGAGAGTGATGGGAGACAAGAGGAGGTTGGAATAATAATGAAGTTCCAATTTGAAATAAATTTCAACACTTTGAGAAAACAGAAGCAATCATAATGCTCTCATCCTCCTCCTCTTTTCTAATGAATCATCATTACCCTCTCATCATCTTCCCTTTTTCTTCATTCTTCTTTTTAAACCACACCCATATCCACCATGACCGAGTTTTCGATCAAGACCAAGAAGAAGAAGATGATGACGAAGATGAAGCTTATGAATTAAATGTTTGAATGTTTGAAGTAACCAAAGGATCTCTTTGCTTTTTTTATCATTAAAAAAAAACCAAAGGATCCAACTATTCTGCCTCCGGGGAATCAAGCATCTCGGTCCGATTATTTATTTGCTAGAATCTATTCATTCCCACCTTTTGCAACTATGGGTTTTTCATTTTTCCCTTTTCTTAATTTGCTCTTTGTTCAGTCAAAAGAAAAGAAAAAAAAGTCCCTAGTTTATATTCTTGTTGTATCTCTTTGGATATTAATTAATTAGTTTGATTCTTCATTATGATGAACTTCTTCCCTTCATTTTCAGAAAGGCACAATAAATATTTTCGTTGATCTTTGTTTATATCTTTCTAGAATAGATCATGTACTGTGTATATAAACTTCTCCTTAGGGTATGATTCTTAGTTCCATATAGTTAAAATTAATGCATACTTCGTTCATCTAGACATGTGATGAAATAGCTAGGGTTTTCATTTTGAATTAATGCCAAGACGGATATATCTTCTTTCACCCAAACTTCATTAGATGATGTACGTTCATAAAGATCATTCATACATACATGCATGATTATGTATGTGAATATGATCATGGAAGCATATGTGCTATGTATGCCTAACTGAAGTTGGATACCTATGGAATATGTGTGCTAGCTTCAATTGTTTTGTTTAGCTTATTACTGGGAAATTCTGGAAATATTTTGGAGTGAAAAACAAAAGATGGGTTTGACTATTCCATTTTTATTTGATTAATTTAATTAAATTGAAATACTGATATCTTTGAAAAGTTAGACCAATCACAATGTGACACGCGAGCTAATGAGTGCGCTTTTATCTAGTTTAGTCCGAACAAAAACTTGTACCGGGAAGTTGTTTGTGCTTGTTGTTAAAGCCTCCTCACTGGTCAGTGTTGTACAATTGGTAGCAAATCTTTAGTTACAAGACCCTGTCTTCCGTAAGAACCAGTTGTATGCTGCTTGTTGGCTGGAATTTTATTGCTTTACATTAACTAATCTTTTCTAGGATCTTATTGTGTATATTCTGAGCGTTTTATGTGAACTAAATAGGGTAGATTTGGGATTGGTCATCTTACCTTCCCTATCATCTAAGGCAATTTGACACTCCAACGATTTCCATGTTACAACATTTTGATGTACAGTTTATTAATTGAGCTAATTTTTATGAATTGAAAATAAACGAATTAACTATAATTATTTTGATGTACACATCGTTATATCCTCCCTCGATGGTAGCATGTTTGTGTATTGGTTTTTATTTCACATTTATCTCCCTAAACATGTATGTTTTTAACATGCAACTTTGAAATTTTTGTTTTTCCCTTCGAAGATTCACATAAGTATTCTTAGAATTCTATGACTGGTATAAAATGCAAGTCAAGTTCATATAAATTTCAGACATTACAAAAAGTACAAGCAACGTAGCATCAATGTATAAAACGAACATTTGAATCGAGAACACCAAAAGACATCAGAGAAGAAAAGAACTAAAAGAAATTAATTAAATAATTTGCCTGCTGCACAATTTGGTAAAAGTGAGTTATCAAATTTGTACTAGGCACAAACTAAGAATCCACCCCGAGTTTTAAAATGCACTAGGTGCTATTTGGGAGGCTAAAACCTCCAATGATCAATCGGGATCTAGACAGGGGATAGGCTAATTAGTATTTATTATTTTTTAATATTTATAAAGCCGCATAAATTTTTTATTACAAAACTAAAAATTCACATAGCAACACTATTCTGAGATTTAATAACATTTTCCGTGACTTTGACAACACTTTTCTCAGTTTTAGCGACACTTTTCTGAATTTTATCAACACTTTTCACTTTGATATATAAAATCGTAACAGTGTTACAGAAAACCCTACCTAGGCCGTACGCCGCTCCCTTTCAAAACAGATGATCCACCACAACAACTTGATGTGAATTTGAGAAGAATATATAGTAAGCATTGCATCTTGCAAAATGCAAAGTGAACCAAAATAGCTATTATATTACAACAGACACGTCAAAACTAAAAAAAAAGCTCCTTTCATCATTCCAAAACTCAAAAAACAGGAACACGAAGAGACATAGATTCATAAACCTCACAAACTGTTTCAATGATATAAATTTCAAGAAAAAAATGAAAAATTTAATAATAAAATTTGTATAGTTAGCTAATTGTTCATGAACCATAAACAAAACTGGGGATTTATAGTGTGCCTAGTCACTTATTCTAACAACACAAGATTGCAAGTTACTAATCTCATCTTCTCTTCTTGCTGAACTTTTTTATCCAAATATTTCTCCACTTCACTAGTGCAGAAACGGCTTTTCGGGACGGTTATTTTTGGCTTTTCCGGACGGTTTTGAACCGTCCGTACAAACCGCGACGCGATTGATTGCGCATTAATACGGACGGTTCTAAAAAAGAAATACTATTATAAGAACCGTCCTAAATGCTCTAATTTTTTTAAAAAAATTATTTAAAATACTTCATTTATACGACCGTCCGTAAAGAGCATTTAGGACGGTTCTATTATAAGAACCGTCCTAAATGCTCTAATTTTTTTAAAAAAAAATTATTTAAAATACTTCATTTATAAAATTGGATTGAAGGGAGCCCTATACTGTAGTTTATCAATGCCGTTAACTTGTATTATGTTGAACTTTAATCATATTTTATGAACTTTAATCATACTAACAACAACACACAATTTCAATGACAAGAAACATACTATGTCGATTATATAACATGAAACATGGCGATAAACTAAATAAAAAAAACATGCTATTGAGATAAAAAAAGCCACTAAACCAGCATACAGTTTCAAAAAACAATATTATCATATATTTCAACTATGCAGTATAGCAAATGAAACTCACAATCTTAATAGCCAAAATTTTCAGCCAGAGAAAAGTTGTTTAAGCTCAGAAATTGCTTCTCCTTCATCTCCAAGTATCTCTGCATTCAAATTCAAATATGATGAGACTCCCAGCCAAAGCATTCTTGAACAATGTTTTATATCCTGGAATAAGTAGGACTGAGTCACTCAGAATAATTTTCCTTATGATCTACATATACTCATAAATCTAAATCAATAAACAAAGCACCCTGACTTGATTTTTTCTGTCTTTATTTCGATCTAATTCTATCATTGGCATATTAATCCTTGAAGATATATGCAGTAACCCATCCTAATCCTCTCGAAACATCAGAAGCTTCCCCAAACATCTTTGCAAGTAATACCAGAACCCAAACATACCATAATGAAATAGTAAGATTGTGTTTTTTCGAACAAAG
>CATIWQ010577198.1:0-21085 GCA_949673415.1 Euphorbia schlechtendalii
TGCATATATGTTCGCCATTGTAACATAAGTGGCAGGATTTTCGGGCTCTATCTCAAATAACGCATCGGCCGCCCTTTTTGCCATTTCGAGATTCCCATGAATTCTGCAGCCACCCAACAGAGAAGCCCACAGAAACTTATCGGGCTTTATTGGCATTTTATTGATTATGTTTTCGGCTTCTTTGAATCGGCCAGTTCGGGCCAATAAATCAATGATACAAGCATAGTGATCAGCAGTATGAGTCAGGCCGTACTTTTCGTTTATCGAGTGAAAATATTCTAAACCCTTGTCAACTAATCCGGCATGAGTACAAGCAGAAAGAACCCCAACAAGAGTTATGTGATCAGGCTTTGTCCCTGATTTCAGAAGCAACTCGAAGTATCGAAGCGCCGCTTTGGACAGTCCATTTTGAGCATACCCTGAAATTAAGGAAGTCCATGAAACAACGTCGGGCCTTGGCAACCCTTTAAAAACCCTTTCGGCATTCACCATATTGCCACACTTTGAATACATATGAACGAGCGCGCTGGCTGCAAAAGAAAACGGATTAAAACCGATTCTAGTCATGTGTCCATGAACCTGCTTACCAATTGTTTCTTCGCAAAGATCAGCGCAGGCATTTAAAACCCCAGCAAATGTAAAATCATTAGGCCTTATACTTGATCTTAGTAACTCGGAGAATAAATCAAATCCCTCTTTTTTCCTACCATCCTCGAAATACCTGTCGATCATGGCTGTCCAAGTAACAACGTCTCTATTCGTCATTTTGTGGAAAATGCTTCTTGCTTCATCTAAACTCCCACATTTACCATACATATCGGATAAACCGCTCCAGATCACCTCGTCTGAATCCAATCCAGTTCTCATTATATAACCATGAATCTCTTTCCCAGTTCTCAAACTGCGAATTGCAGCTGCGGCAGCTAGAATACTGGAAATCGTGAATTTATTTGACTTCGAATTTTCACTTCTTTTCATTATTCTAAATAATTGTAAAGCTTCATTAGGCTTATCATGCCGTACATACCCAGAAATCATTGCAGTCCACGAAAAATTATCTCTTTCAGGCATTTTATCAAACACTTTCCGTGCTTCTTTAAGCAACCCGGTTTTTGAGTACCCAGATATCAAAACGTTCCATGAGCATAAATCCCTTTGACTCATTTCATCGAATAGCTTTTGGGCATTCTCCAAATTGTTGCATTTAGCATACATATCAAGCAGCCGATTGGAAATTACCAGACCCGGTTGAAATCCGGAACTTTTAATGTGATCATGGACCCTTTTCCCCTCTTCAAGTGCCCGATTATGGAGGCAAGATTGAATAAGAGTTGAATAAATGGAAGGAGCAGGTTTATCAATTTGATTGAGCACTTGTAAAGCTTCTTTTAAGCGCTTTTGTTCACAGAGGATATCAATGGCTTCTTTGGTTTTTCCCTCCTTACATAAACGACGAATTTGGGTATCTTGAGAGTCGAATTTGAAGAAGGATTTTTTAGGTAGAGGGCTATAAGATTGGGTTTGAGAAGAATAAGGAGAAACAATGATTTTGTTGAGATTTAATAGAGAGAAAGATGGAGAATGCTTCAGGTTTTTGTATCCCATTGTCTTGAAGAGAACAAATACAAAGCCGAGACTACAAATTATGGCCAGCCCTCCTCGAAAAGTTCTGACCAGATTTCAAAGAAAAATCTACAAGTTACAATAGCATGATAATCTTTTAAATCGTTATCAAATAAATTTTATCAAACCCTCCCACTACTCGTGAACCACCTTTCGGTGGACATTTTTAACCATTTCTACAAGTTTATAATGTATTAAGTTAAAAGGCACCTACATTAATGAAATTAAATTTAAGATTTTTTATGTATATTGGCATATAACATATATTCATTGTAATTATCTCTGTAAAAATTGCATTTCATTTGTATTTGGAATTCAAACGCATTCTTACTGTACGCAATAAATATATGAATTTACATAAAAATGCAGCAAGAGTTGAAAAAACAAACAAAATTTGAGGAAACTCAATTATATTCTTAATTTCATCTTGAGAGCAAAACAACATATTTTAAAGCCTTGTTTCTCCCTAATGTTATTTTGCTTTGAGTTTAAACCAATTTAGAGGATATAAACTGCCCTTAATTATTGCGATTGTTGTTAACTATTTGATTTTTTAAATAGTAGATAGGAATGTTCCTAAGGGTTTACTTGGGAGAGGGTTTTAAATGGGATGGTAAAGGATGGGAACCTCATCCCATGCCTGGGATAAGGTTTGGATGGTAAAAGAGAGTTTTTGAGAGTAACATCTTCCTCTCATTTACACCATTTTTACAAGCTCTCCTTCCCCTCAATTTGGGGTGTTTTGAGGGGATGGTAATGCAAAATTATAATTTTAACCATATTAATTCAATCTCTTATATACAATACTTAAATCAAATGATATTTAAGTAATTTTTATACACACTTTATTTTATAAACACATCTCTTCTTCCCAAACACAATATTAACCAATCCTTTATGTTTCAGTCATATTCCATCCTTTATAATACCATCCTTCCATTTCCTTTCCTTTATAATTCTTACAAAACTTGCTCCCCTATCAAAGCCTAAGGGAGAGAATTAAGGACAAGTGCCAGGTCTCATGGTGGAAGGGGGAACAAAATGTTCTTTTACCTTTTAGTTTGTGATGTGATAAAAAGTACAAAATAATTATTAAATATAATTATTTGAAGCTTAGCATAACTTATTTTAATTAAATTTTAAATTACAATAGATTAAGATAAAAAGCACAAAATAATTACTAAATATAATTTCTTTTCATCAAGCTGAGCTAAGTTTAAATATTAAATTCAATCCCGTCACATAAAACATTGGGCTTTAATGAACCAGGCCCAGGCCAGTTTTAGCAGAAAAAAATGTGTTCAATCTGGCCATGGGAGCGGGCTCGGGACCGGCTGATGGGTAGCCCGGCTGGTGAACTGGCCCTTAACTGCGGCCATAGTTCGATGGAAGAAATTGT
The DNA here is from genome assembly GCA_949673415.1 of Euphorbia schlechtendalii. Lineage (NCBI taxonomy): Eukaryota > Viridiplantae > Streptophyta > Magnoliopsida > Malpighiales > Euphorbiaceae > Euphorbia > Euphorbia schlechtendalii. The sequence goes on from CATIWQ010577198.1 coordinate 3,023, forward strand.
GTCCAAATAAACTCTACATTTGAATGAGGTACACACCAATGGAACATATATACAATGGTATATGAAGAAATCAGATTTCTATAACAGATGTTCCTAATATCATATGTTATTCTAGCTCCCAATTCTTCAGGTGATAAGTCTGCAGCTGGATTGGTTCCGTCTTGAACTCCGTAAACGTAGAAGGTACTGTATGCTGCTGGATTGGTTCTTTCTCCATCGGAGCAGGCTTATTCTGCTGCTGGATTTGTTTCGTTTTGAATTCCATTAACGTCTCAGGTATAGTCTGCTCCTGGAATGGTTCGAAAACGAGTTTCATTTTCGGCGGAGGCTTAGTCTGCATCTGGATTGGTTCACTCTCCACCGGAGCAGGCTTATTCTGCAGCTGGATCTGTTCCATTTTCAAATTCATAGCAGGAACGGGCTTAGTCTGCAGCTGGATTGGTTCGATCTCCAAATTCATAAACCGAGCATGAAACTCAGCATCAGAAAACAATGTAAATATGATTTAATCATTAAATTGGAATTCCGCTTATCCAATAGGATTCAGTTCAATTACTGGCAAAGAAGAGATCTGCATATTTAATGTGCCAATGAAACAGTGAAAAGACCTTGGTTGATATTTATTATGCAAAACTAAACTATATGAGCAATTAAATTGTACCTTAACCTTGGGTATCTTGGAAGAATCTTTATCCACATCCGTCTCAGAAGATCCTCTAACAGAAGCAGCAACAGCAGATGATGCTATTGCAGAGGGCAATTCTTTTTCTTTGTTGGATTCTCTCCATGTGTTCAATCCATCTACATGACCTGAAGGCTTAAGAGGTGCGGCAGAAGCTGAATTTCTTTCTTTGTTAGTTTCTCTTGATGTGTTCAAACCTGTGACAGGATTTGCAGGTTCAAATTGAAACTTGGTCGTATATTTCACGGGAGGCGCTGCAGAAGCTGAATCCTTTTCTCTGTTAGTTTCTCTTGATATGTTTAAACCTGCTACAGGATTTGCAGGTTCAGAATGAAACTCGGTTTTATACAACGCAGTAGGCTTTAGATCTTTTCCCCTATCTTTTTCTCGTGGTGTGTTCGAAGAAATGCCTGAATGAAAGTCATTTGGCTGCACACCACTTGATGTGTTCGACGAAATGCCGGAATGAAAGTTATTCGGCTGCACACCACTTGATGTGTTCGACAAAATGCTTGAATGAGCTATATTTTGTGTTTTCACATCCTTCTTTTGTGTTGGATTGGAGCTCTGATGTTTCTCAGGTTGGCCTTTCATCTCTGGTGGCATACCATATACGCGTTGATCTGAATATGCAGTGTTGTTTACTGAAGAACCATTCTTTCCACTAGCTTTAGGCATGGCATCACTTCTGGTTAGATCTTTCTTTTGTTCTGATATAGCTGGTGCAGGTGGAGGTGCTGCAGGGGGGGAGCTGTTTTCCCAAACAACTTTCCTGAAAGTGGGTGCGGGTTCCTTGTTGTTCCCTGGTGATAAAACACTATCACTGCTACTCCTATTCGGGTTTGTATTCCTCATCTGATTTTCAGGAATTTTCATGATTTTCTCTGGAATTTTTACACTGTTGTATCTAAGGTCAGCTTGGGTCTTCTTTATACTATTCCTTGCTTCTTCTTCCAGGGCGCTAACTAGTGTTTTGTTGAAATCTTCCAGGCAAGCATCGAATCCTTGAAGCTCCTTTTCCCGGAATCGAGGCTTTGATGTTTCTATGCACCACAAAAAATATTTTGCTTCGGACATACAATTGCGTACATAATTCTCTCCATTCCTCAAATCTTTCATGAGTGTCTTTGCAGATGGTGCACTAACTTGTTTTGGATCTTTTAGTTTTTGCATGTTGACATCAATTGACTCTAGCTTCAGTTCAATGCTACCAAAAACAGCTTCTTTCCTTTCCTCCTTCTTTTCTCGGACCACTTTTAACAACCTTTGAACTTCCTGTCTGACTTGATCTGGAGCTGGATATTCATCAAGTTCGCCTATTACACCCCCTGGATGAATGATGTATTTCAGCTCTACCGAAATCGAAATTGAATCCTTTTCTTGTTTCGCTGGCATAACTTAAATTTTCCTTCTTCAATCTTGTGTTTTTACTTTATTATTTTGGCAACACCAACATCATAAAATCACTCAACTGCAAATATAAAAGCCAATAATTGACCTTTGGATTCCAGTTTCAAATACTTTATTTGACAAGTAAATGGACAGGGCCCTCCATTATGTTCTTTGGCTTCTTAATCAATTAAGGCATCAGTAACTTTCACCAATTCCCTTTCTCTAGTGATCATTTTAAAATAGAGAATAAGCATCTTCCATTGGATTTGCACAAAAATTTTCTTTCTTTCTCTCTTTTTCCCTCAATCCACAAATCAAACTGATAAATATAACAAAATGACACTTGTATGAAACAGAATGTATCAAATAAAGAAGTGATATCATATCAGAAATCGACAGGAGTATTCTTCAATGTTAAGCTTTAAATTTTTTCTTCTCTATTCTTGTAGACTGAACAGAACTAGAGAGAAAGGATTGCACTTGTCAAAATTGTGCTGCAATAAGTTGGATACTAGAGGATTTTTTAACCCTTATCCACAAATAAGATAATATCAATACTACTACTTAGCTCCTAGTTGGAATATGTTGCATACCTCATTAAGCTGACGTTGGCTTTTTTGAACAAATGTTAGTTTTTTTGTTCATCTATGGCCTAGAACTTTAGCCATGCCCATCATTCATCTGCTGCGTGGTATTTGAACTTCATATTATGGGTGGGTCTCTCTCCTTGTTTCTATTCTACAAATAAAATACAGTAAAACCTCTATATATGCATATGCTTGGGACCGGGAAAAAGTATTCATTTATCAAGATTATTAATTTATCGATAAATACATAAAATATTCATTTATCGATAAATAAATATTTATTATTTTAGGGAGTATTTTATAGATAAATAAATGCAAATTGTTTTTGGCATTGCAAGATTCGGTCGGAAGAAAACAATGTTCCCGAACCGCAAGTTTGTGAATTAGATGAAGGGGTCAAAATATTAAATGATGTCATCTCTAATTTAGGCTATAGAAATGTAATGGATATTGAACATCTTCTGAATTATCCTAACGAGAATGATGCAGTTATGGAATCACCTACAGATGAAGAGATCATTCAATATTGAATAACGATGATAAGAATAATCTTGAACAAGATGATAGTAGCATTGTCCCACATGTATCGTCAAATGAGGCATTTCAAGCAATGACTACATTGTCAAACTATTTGGTACAACATGAACAAAATGTTCCGGAAACTGTGTTCGCTCTTCAAAAAGTTAAGAATCAGATTACTTTTGGTTTTTGTGAGAAGAAAAAACAATCAACTATAAATTCATATTTTAAGAAGAAATAATTATTAGTCTTGTATTATTGGGGTAGAAATATATATAAATTTTGGATTTATTGTAATAATTATTAATTTACATTTTTTTATGGACCTTTAATACTTTATTTTTAATTATTATCTAATGCATTTAACGAGCTATTAATTTAATATAACTAACCTAAGTCGGGATCAAAGAAAAATATTTATTTAACGAGAATAATATTTTATCGAATATTACTTTATCGAGGTTCTGTAACAGTGAAAGATTTTCCATTTTACTTCTGAAAGCAAAATAAAGTAGTTTCTTTGACCTGCTTAGTTTTGCAAGATTGCAAGTAAAAATTGGGTCTTTTGTTAATCTGAGAAAGATGGAATCTTAACTATCTAATCGATAAAACATCAAAACCTGGTTCAGTTTACAACAGCAGAATATGGTCATGTAAAGACATCTATAAAAGAAAAGTAATTTCTACGAAATGATTTTGAGAAGGACGTTGTACCCACCAATAATTTATCCACGGCATGTGTTTCCAATCCCTAACAAGAAAAAATTTTCAGCAACTACAAGGCGACGAGCTTGCAGATAATCCACATGATTCGTTTAGGATTATTTCTCTTTTAGTTGGATGTTAACTTCATGACTTGCTTTTTGTGAACATCTTCGTGTTGTTTTATTTTTCTTTTTCATATAAATTGTTGTTTCTTTTTATTCTTTTTTATCTTGATAAATCGAGCCTGAATTTCCCTGCCTCATCTTTCATTCAAAGAAAACCCATTACCCACTAGCCCATTCTTGTGCTAAGAAAGCAAGAAATAAATGCCTTTTTGTGAGGCTATGATCCATGGATGAAGGTATAAGCTCATTGGTCAATGTCAAAGGTACATTTCTTTCTTTGTTATTTCTATTGCTTATTCTATTCGTATATGCACTGGCTGTACTAGTAGTTATTGCATTGCTTTGTTGTACTAATTGCTGTATTTTACCTCAAAATTCTTACTTGTGCTTAAGTTGGCCGTCAATACGATTGGATTTTTCTACTCTCTCGATGACCATATTGATTTCAACTATGCAACTCTAGATTTTGATGAAAATGTTTCAGCTTTTAGACTTTAGGTGTTTCTGAACATAAATTACCTACAACTTTGCAAGTTCTTAAAAGAGCAATGAGATAAAAGTTGATCCTTTTTATATAATTAGAAACAAATCAGATGCAATTTTTTATATACCCTTTTTGCTTTCTAATTTCACTCTGTTACCTTTTTCTAACATGAATTAGTTTTGCCTTCAAGGGGTCTAATGTTACTTTTCTGTTGCTATACCAGTGGCTATTGCAGTGCTTAGTTGCACTGATTTATGTGTTTTACCTTGCAAAGTTTACACCTTTGTTTGAATAGTTAGCCATTATGATCCTATTTTTGGATTATTATGTTCACAAAATTCACCCGGATTGAGATTTTTACAATAAAAACTCAAGAATTTAATGACTAATGTTGAAGGTTTCAGCTTTTAGACCTTTTTAGGTGTTTTGGAACGATGCTTGGTTGGAAGTTCTTAGAAGAGCAATGAGGTAAAAATGAGCCCTTTTGATGGGTTTGTATCTTGCCTCCTATTTTGTGAAATTATAGGATATGGATCTTTCGTAGAATTAAAATTGTTAAATGGGATTCTAATTTGTGTTGATCCCCATTTTTTGTTAATGGCTGCTTTTGGATAGAAAAATTCAAGGGCAGTATCGTCTTTGTCACTGTTTCACAGTCAACCAACCTGCTGGTCATTGTACAGAGGCAGTTCCAGCATATGGATTATATAGCGCCTGATTTTTTAAGTGAAGAAGATGATTTTCAGACAATGAACTACATACACTGTACCGTTATTCGTTGGTGGAGTGGACTAGTTAAAGGTTCTGGTAGTTGCAATACAGCGGATTTTCTCGTGTTGAACTGAGCAATTTCGAGCTTGTTGGTTCTTTATTCAACCCCTTAGCTGCTGATTATTTTATAATTTAGGAAGATATGATTGATATTTTTGTTATCATAAATATCTCTAAGTGGTTGAATAATATGAACAAGCTTTTCCCTATCACAAATACATTCTTTCTTTGTTTCTTAAACCAACATATATATTAACCAGTCAAGTCATTTTCTGCTAGAAGAATTTTTCCTCGGTGACTTGCAAGGGAACTCGGTGATATTTTGCGAGGAATCTTTACCTCTGACTGGATTGTCAATTAAGGAATTGCTTGCAAATTTAGCAAACTTTACATGGAATCAAATTCCAATAACTTTACACATAACTCAGCGAACTGAATACATCAGTAGCTACATGTATTCTTCGGAAAAAGAGAAATAAATCTTCACATCATTACACGTAAGTACTTCATCTAACTACTTAAATCAGCATTCATGTTCTCTTTGAACACAAGAGAACTACAATCGAATTGATTGACGTTAAATAGGTTCAGAATTTCAAAGAAAATATTAAAGACTCCTAATAAAAGAAATCACACCCCATAAAAGGAATTCGAGTGTGAAAAAGAAGATGTTTGGCATGCTCTTGATGGACAAGTCACAAAAAAAAAGCGGCAGTCAAAAAGAGAAATCTTAATGTCCTAGACAATGCACATTGGCCCATTAAATGGGAAGCTGCCTAGTACTGTACATTGAATCCTGTTCCATTGAGAAAAAAACCTCTCATCCTACTAAAGTTTTAAACTTTATTATAAAATAAGAAATGGGAATTGTTATTTTTCATTCTTAAGGCCTAGAAACACAAAATCAGCAATGGCAGCAGAGCTAATCGGCGGGGCAGCCATTGGAGCGGTGCTTGGAGAGCTTTTGAAAGCAGTTTTGGAAGCCAAAACCAGAACCGTCAAGTTCAATTCCGAATTCAAACACATGGAATCCACGCTTGAATCGATAATCCCTGTCATCAAGGAGATTGCAGAGCTGAACAAAGTATTGGACCGACAAAAAGAGGAAACGACAAGCATCATGGAGCAAATCAAGAAAGGCGAGAAGCTTGTTCTTGAATGCTCAGGAGTGAACAGCTATGCCTTTCTGAAAAAAGCCAAGTATACAAGCAAGCTTATCAGACTAGAAAAATCACTCAAATCGCTGTTTCAGATCGTTGTACAAGCACAACAGGCAAGAGATGCAAAAGAAACTTTGCTCCAAGTGAAAGATTTGCGTATGGATTTGAAGCGGTTAGATTTAAATGTAAAGGCAGCAACTTTACAGAATTTCAATGGACACAACATTCCCGATCCACCTGAAAATCCAGTCGGTTTGGAGATTCCGCTGGAGGAATTGAAAACCGAGCTGTTCAATGATGAAGTTTCCGTTGTTGTGTTGTCTGCTCCTCCAGGCTGCGGAAAAACAACATTGGCTAAACTATTCTGCCATGAAAAACAAGTTAAAGGTTTCATTTTCTCATTTTCTCATTTTTTATTTTTTATGTTCATTTTTATTTTTTTTACCAACTGGGCATAGCTTACACCTCTCAAAGTCGAGGTAGGAGAAAACCCATATTTGTTAAAAAAAAAAAAAAAGAAGTACCATTTTTTTCAGCTGTCTGTTCATAAATTTCTGTAATTTTTGACATGGATTTGGGTTATTTGCAGAGGAGTTTAAGGATAATATCTTCTATGCTATCGTGTCAAGAAAACCGACTCTTGAAGGCATTGTGCAGAGAATATTACAGCACAAGAATTACGCGATGCCTCAGTTGCAAAGCGATGAACAGGTTATTGACTACTTGGAACAATTTTTTCGTAGCTTAACCGGCCCTATTTTGTTAGTTTTGGATGATACTTGGCCCGAGTCAGGGTCCTTAGTAGATAAGTTGAGGTTCCAAATCCGAGACTACAAGATTTTGGTAACATCAAGGTCAGAATTTCCGAGATTCGCTTCTCGATATAAGCTGAAGCCAATGAACGATAAAGACGCCACAACTCTTTTCTGTAATTCAGCTTTCCTTCCCAATAAAAGCTCAGACATGGACGAAGATACAGTGAACAAGGTATTTCTTGTACTTTTGTGGTTTGACAAAACTTGAGTTTCCTAATTTACGACATGGAATTTGCAGATAGTAAAAGGGTGCAAGGGTTTTCCACTAGCTATTAAAGTGGTTGGAAGATCGCTATGCGGGGAGCCTCTAGAAATCTGGAAAAAACGTGCAATTGAATTGTCTGAAGGCGGAACTATATTTGAACACGATGATCTGCTTACCTGTCTTCAAAGCAGTTTGGATGCCTTGGAAAAGAATGTTAATGTTCTAGTCAAAGAGTGTTTCATGGACTTGTGTGCATTTCCTGAAGACCGAAAAATCCCGGTCAACGCCCTTATCGATATGTGGACAGAATTGTATGAACTCGATGAACACGGTGTTTATGCTGTAGCCAACCTTCAAGAACTCTCGAACCGGAATCTCGTTGACCTTGTAGTCAAAAGGTACAATATCTAGACAGTGCATCGTTCGAAGATATCACTCCGTCTCTTCAACTAATCAGAAATTTTTATTATCGTCCAACAGGAAAGATGGAAGTGGCTACTATGATCAGTATTATGTAATGCAACATGATCTTCTCAGGGAGCTAGCAATCCATATTAACGGCTCACGATCGTTTGATCAGAGAAATCGTCTCATTTCTGTTTCCTCGGGTATTTCATTTTTAAGTCACATACTCCGGCAAATGTATTTCTTATATGACAAGTTATTAAAACTCGAAACACTCATCCTTTTTGTAGATGAAAAGTCATCTTCATGTTGGGACAACATACGCGCACCGGAAGTTGAAGTTTTGGTGCTCAACTTTCGAACAAGAAACTACACCATACCGGTTTTCATGGAGAGATTGGAGAAACTGAAGGTTTTGATTATATCAAACTATGGTGTCTACCCTACTGAAGTAAGCAATTTGTCGATTCTCGGCACGGTATCGAGTTTGAAGCGAATCAGACTTGAAGGATTTTCTTGTTCTTCCTTCAATTTCGCATCTACACAGTTCAAGAATCTGCAGAAGATAACGCTCGTTCGATGCAACATTGGTCAGGCTTTCAGTTCTAATTTTTCCATTTTCGAGGTTCGTGTGGTGTTTCCCAATTTGGTGGAGATAATCATAGATTACTGCAATGATCTTGCTGAGTTGCCGGTTATCCTATGTCAAATCATTCAGCTAAAGAAACTAAGTGTTACTAACTGTCAAAAGTTAGTCGTATTGCCAGAAGAGATAGGAAACTTGGTTAACTTAGAAGTGCTAAGGCTAAGTTCCTGTATCGAACTGTTAGAATTACCGAACTCGATTCGCAATCTCCAGAAGTTGCAAGTTCTCGACATATCAGAATGTGCGGAAATCAAAAAATTGCCAGAACAGATAGGTGACTTGAATGCTTTAAGAAAGCTTCACATGATGGGATGCTCAAAAAATATAGAGTTTCCTCCATCGATCTTAAGTCTCATATATCTCAAAGAAGTGGTATGCGACGAAGAAATAGCCAGCTTATGGGAACCTTTGAGAGCTCACCTCGAGAATTTGAAGATCAATATGCTTAAAGAAGATATCAACTTGAATTGGCTTTGACCATCGGTTATTGACCGGTTATTCTCCTACTTAATCTAAACAAATTACTAGAATTACAGATGATTGTAAATAGTTGATGATGTATAAAATGGAGTGCAACAATATTCAATACATAACGTGCAATTACATGAGATAGAATGCAAACCTAGGCCAGCTACAAGATTACATGAAAAACGTATAGGCACCCGTTACATGAAGACGAACAGAAAGGGCACAAGAGTAGATGCATAAATGATAAATAACAGCCTAACAATAGGGATACCGAGAACTAGTATCACATACCAAGCCTTGTAAAACAATAAGATCAAATCCATCCAAGCAGAGATAATAAATATAGCGAAAATCACAGACCCAAAGAAGCATGTACCAGTTTCTTAAGATGAGCTATCTTGGCTTGGCATCGTTTTGATGTGTCGCCATCCCCTAAGATGGGATCATCGTGTGATTATTAGAGTGCATAAACTATCTCCCCGCTGCTATCAACATCAAGCTCGGATTCTGAATCGAAGTCCACCATGTCATCATCCATGTCAAGGTTGTCTGCCATGTACTGGTTCATATGCCCAGCGGCTGCTGGTATAGTCGCCTCTGAAATTATCTGCATTATGGTGTCCACACTCTGCATCGGTTGATCGGCCTCTTCAAAGTGGTTGCCTATCGTCCTTTCATCCATCAGATCCATGGGAAGATTTCTCAGAAACCACTCATGGCTCTTTATTTCAGGGATGCTGATTCTCTGTCAAAAGCAAATATACAAAATTAAAAGCCATATAATAAAAAGGTCACAATAGCAAACGTGACAACATATTAAGATCGTTCAATACTCATAGCGGTAGCATGAAACACCAAATTACGGTACAAGTTTTGAGGCAGTTTGGAGTTTTCATTTAATAGGCTAAATGCATCATCAGCTCAACTTGTCCCATTTTGCCTACTGACCCCTTAACTTTGAACTTTAACTTTGAAAAGTTCAGGTAGCTCTCTCAACTTGGCAAAAGTGCACCAGTTTGCCCCACCCCCCCCAAATACCACGTGTCAGCTTCTGGTTGGTTTAACTTTTCAAAGATGCCTTTTTTCTGATTTTTCTCTCCCCCATCAGACGTTGACATGTGGCATTCAGGGACAAATTAGTGCACTTTTGCAAAGTTGAGAGGCTACGGGGGCCTTTTCAAAGTTCAAGGGGCAGTAGGCGAAATGAGACAAGTTGAGGGAGCTGATGATGCATTGCCTTTTATATAATAAAGCAGATTCTAAAAAGAAGTCACTAGTGCCAGGTATCAATCAAGATTTAAAAACTTTGAAACTTCATGCTGAAGTTGTTACTATTTCGACACATAAACATGCTCAAACATTTAAAAAGACCAACACGAACAAAAGCAGATCTCTGGAGCTGCTATATTAGGCAAAAGATAAAGTTTTGATCTTTACTAATTTCTCTTTTTGTTCCTAAATCAAACATCAATTCATATATCCGTACAAAATAATGACTCACGAAAGGAACTACTCACTGCTGCGGGGTCAAAAACAAATGTTCGAGAAATCAAGTTGCAAGTTTCCGGAGATATCTGAACAAGTTCTGGGATGGAATACTCTTTCCTAAAGCACACAGCCAATTCAAATATCCACATGACAGAAGAGCAAAGAGAAGGAACTACTCACTGCTGCTGGATCTATAACAAATATTCGGGAGATCAAGTTGCGGCATTCGGGAGATATCTGGACAATGTCTGGAATGGAATACTGAACATTTAGGATTCTCTGCAAGGAACCGAAAATGTTATCCTCGACTATAAAAAGATAAAACATATGAATACAAGTGTTAAGTGAATGATTTAATTCATATTTATACCTGTATTGTCTTCCTGAAGTCCTTTGGTTCTTCGGGATCCTCAAAAGGATATGCTCCAACCAGCATCACATATAAGGTTACCCCACATGACCACACATCAGCAATCTGCTTTCACAGAAAAGTATTACATGGCTTCATTTTAAGATACAGAAGAAAGTATTAAACAAAAAAGGCTTGATGCATGATTTGCCCCCGAGCTTGGCTTCGAAAGCCAAATGACCCCCTGAACTTTAAAAAGTACCTGGTTACCCCCTCAACTTGTAAAAAAGCTCCAATTTGCACCTTGAATGTCACGTGTCACCTTCTGGTAGGTTTGATTTTTCAAATATGTCATTTTTCTCTCTCCACTGGAAGTTGACATGTGGCAATCAAGGGGTAGATTGTTGCGTTTTGTACAAGTTGAGGGGGCAAACTGGTGCATTTTTTCAAGTTCGGGGGTAACGGGGTGCTATTTAAAGTTCAGAGGGTAATTTGGCTTTTAAGGCCAAGTTCAGGGGGCAAACCATGCATTAGGCCAAAAAAATTTAAACCGGGTGAAGAGGTCAAACATCTTTTATTTAAACTACGAAGAGGCAAAACAAATATTTAAGTGTGATAAATATGTAGTGTTACCTTGCCATCATATTCCTGCTTCATTAAAACTTCTGGAGCAATGTACGCAGGAGTTCCAACAGTTGATTTTGGTTGCGAGTGAAGCACAGCAGACTGGAAATATACCCATTCAAACACACATAAAATGATAAATAACTGTCCAAATACTCCAAAAGAGTGGGTCAGCAACCACAAAAACTTGCAAGTCAAAATTAAGCTAAAAGTTGGGGCAAAAAATTGATACTCGTAACTAACCACAACAAAAACCATTTCAAAGTGCATTGAGACCATGAAACAAACATGGAGAGCTAACTGCTATGAATCCCCGATTAAGCAGGAAAAATAAGAAGATAAGAAGGGGATGAGGTGAGATAAAAAACACAGTGCAGCTTTCAATTGTTGTGGAGCTCTTAAAGAGAGAAAAATGGAAGGGTTTGGGGCCACACAAAAGTGTATCAAACATCTAAGGTTGGTACAAATTTTACCTCTTTTTTTGCAACCTAGAAACTACAATTTTAAATGATTTGAAGAGCTATAAAGCAGAAAAAACAAGAGTAGAAAGTTGGTATGCTATTCTTCAATAAAACACGAGGAAGGTAAATAGAGATCACATAGGAAAATAATTAAAATTTGACACAACTACTTGGCTTCTCCTATCTTTTTTTATTCAGATTTCAGGAATTAAAAGTCATAAAAATGAGAAGTAACAGAATGCATTCCCTGTGTTACGAGTTACACATGAAATAGTACCGCTAGGCTTACTAAAGCTTGTAAGTTCTTAAATATGCAGTTTCTTGGCAGTATACCTGTTGGTTTCCATTATCTAACCAAAAACACTGATAATAGTTTCATTAATTAATAAAAGCATGGGCAATAGAAGGATACATAAAAAATTAAATAAATAAAAAACTATCAAGGTTGTCCTCGAAACTATTGGACTAACTACAGTCCATCAAAAACAGGACCACAATTTCAAAACCATTCTTAAGTATGGTTATTAGACTTCATACTATGCAACTGAAAAAAAAAATCTCAACCTTGCAGTCCAACGGCTCAAATTAATATATAAGCAGAAATTTCATACCTTAGAGTACCCGAAATCGCAAATCTTCAAACGCGGAGCTGGGCTACCGTCCAGTAATGTGTTCTCCAACTTCAAATCACGGTGACACACTTGCTTCACGAGTATTCGAAAGACAAACAAAATATGCAAATTAGAATCATAAACTATAACTTCATTTTGAAGAACAGAACAAGTAAGAAAGTGGCGTACCATAGCATGACAATAGCTAACTCCTGATATGAGTTGCTGAAAAAAGAACCGAGCCTAAAAAAGAACCCAGAATCAAGTAACCATGCACAAAGTACAAATTTTATAAAAAAAAAACATTTGCATAAATGGAGCATAAACCTCGTCCTCACTAAAACGTCCAGCATTGCAAATTTTCTCAAAAAGCTCCCCTCCAGAGGCATATTCCATCACAATAGCCAGGTGAGTAGGAGTCAAAATGACCTGAAGCAGGGTCAACAGCTTGAATTTCAAATTAAGTTGCCATTTGCTTAAAAAGAATGATCTTGATAGGCCACTGAAAATAAAGAACACACCTCTTTGAACCTTACAATGTTGGGATGCCTAAGGGACCTGTGGTTTATAATTTCTCTTTGAACATTTTCGTCAATCTGTAATTCAGTGTCACAACAAAAACGAATTAGTGGTCGTCATCATTATCCAACTCATATAATGAAGGACTAATAATAAAAAAAAAAGTCAAGTCCGATAAACTTATGTTATTGTAACCATAAATCCCATATATTCAGAAGACAACAACATTCAGCAACCCAACTTGCCATCATTCTCCAATCATACACGTTAAGGAAATAAAGCATTCACTTAAAAGAAAAATGAAATTGAACGATTCAATACAATAAAATACATTAAAGACAACTTGTGAAGCAATTACCGATGACAGACAAGAACAAGAACGCATATGTTCTAGCTGATCAACTGCACTAGCTAATCAAGAATTAAGCTTCAATTAAAACTTAAAAGCACATATGCATCGGCAAAGAAAAAACAAATCCAGAAGAAAAAGGATAGAAATTTAAAGAATACAGCAAAGAACGATAAATTCCCAAAATGAAACCCCATAAATGAACAACATATCAAGTCAAAAAGTTACTACATCTAGCTGATCACAAAACAACAACTAGACCAACTAATAATTTCCTTAAATAGACAACCAATAATTAAAGAGCACAAATCATAATAGCGAAATCCATAAATTCCCTCAAATTCAAATTAATTACCTTCTCTCCTCTCTCGATATATTTAACCGCAACAAGTTCCTTGGTGACCTTATCTCTCATCAACCGAGCAACCCCAAAGTTCCCCGACCCGATATCCCGGACGAAATCGTACCGGTCACTATCGTGCATAATCGGCATATCCATACCGGGCCCGACGGTAATCGTCGACCGATCCATTTCCAAAAATATCCGATTCCTGTTCCCCTCTACAAAATTCAACGATAATTGATCACATTAGATATCACCCACGCGATCGATGGTGTATCCTCTCGGCCACAGATGAAGGCGGCAGCAATGACAACAATAATAAACTATACAAAGAAGCCAGGCCCGTAGATCGGTGACGCGGGTATCTCCAACTCAGTGAGTGGACTCAAATCTCAATTTCAAGAGATATTTAATATCGGTCGGCTGCGGATTAAATATATATGCGACTGTAGCAGAGAAAGGAAGTGACTTCGATGATTATTGGGGATGAAATGATGATAGGAAGGAGATATTTACAAGAGGAGAAGCTGAATGAGACAAAAAAAATCACAACTGTTAGTTGAACAGAAGCAAAAGCGTGATTGGATGGGGATAGCAGGGCATTCAAACGATGTCGTTTTACTACTTTATTTTAAAAGTATTTCCTCTTCTGTTGTTGGGCCCTGTTTTCTCTTGACCGTGGAAATTGACATGTAGCATAAACTTTTTTATATTGCCGAATATGCCCTTGTGTTTGGATAACTTCGTACCACGTGACAAGCATGTGCTCTTATTTACCTGTGGACCAATGAAAAGTAGATTGTAATTACAAAAAGTTGACCAAACTTTAGAAAATGCTTCTTCATAGATAGACTTTGTTCTTACAATTAACCAAAGTATCTTCGATTTAAATATTTTCGTTTGCGTAAATCGGTTTAGTTGGTATTTTTTAAAAACAATAACTCACTAGTTCGATTAGTTTAACTGGATACTCAACCTATCATAATATCGTTATTAAATTTTAAAATATATAATGTTAAATTTGTTCTTAATGCCTTTTGTCATGCTTTTTACGTACCTAATTGGTATTAACTTTTTTACCTAATCCACTAGTTTATTATAGCTTGACTCCTTGTATAGAAAAGAATTGAGGATCATCAGTTGTGTTTTTCCAAACTGTATTTTTTAAAAATTTCATTTTTAAACTTTTACCATAAACAATATAATTGATTTTGTAAAAAGCAAGTTAGACAATTTCTAATTAAATAACATAAATGACCAAAGTGTGTTGTTCAAGTAAAAATGTGTAGTTTTATGAAAAAAAACTTGTAAAAATAATTTATTGAGACAGTAACTTGAAAATCAATAACAAACAAATCATCGTACAATTTTCTAATATTTTACTGACCAATTATTTTGTTGCTACTTTGTCATCAACAAACTAAGTTTGTGTGGGATATTGGTGAAAATAAAAGGAAAATTGATTAGCAGAATTCCCTTTCTTAGTCGTCAATAATTAATGTTCGAGACGTAGGTATCCGTTGTTAGCCACAAAACCACATAACTTAACTTTGGTCATACCGAGTTTCTAACCGACAGTAAAAAGCTAATGATTTCTCAACATATTCTTCTTTGTTTTATCTTCCTTTTTTGGGCTATTTTGGTCCATCAAAACTCACTAGGCATACCCAACAGCAAGCCCGTACTGTTTATTCTATTTATAAAATAAATAAGTAAACTGAAACGTTAAAAAATAGGTGGAAAAAGAAATTCCGATGCCGGGAATCGAACCCGGGTCTCCTGGGTGAAAGCCAGATATCCTAACCGCTGGACGACATCGGAATTGTTGAAATGGTTAGCAAAATAAAAATCCTATACACTGAATAACAAGTGCCAAGCGTATTGATCTTCATTGATTAAGTTTTTCCCATAAATTTCCAATGATTAAATGAAATCTTAATCAAAATATAATTAAAAAATTACCAATTAAAGTTAGATTGAATAAGGATTTTTCTATGGGAATTTATTTACAAATTAAACATTTTTTCTGCTTTTAAGTTTGATGCATTGTAATAAATGATAGTTTATGTAAACTATTAAAAAAACAAATAATTTTTGAAAGCACCCTTCAATAACATGCATATCTATTAAAGAAAAAGTAAACAATGTAAAAGTATCTATTAATTCGAAACAAATCATCAACAAAAAAATTAAGAAAGTGAAAAATTAACCATTATTGAGAGCTATACATAATTTATTTTATATTTCAAGTGTCTATCAACTAAGAAAAAAATGAACCCAAAAGTAAAAATGTCAACTAACTAAATAATTTGATTTTATGAACACCAAATCTTGAAATATTTTAAACAAAATAAAGGTCAAATTATCTTTTGAAGTATAAATAAATTGTATAATATTACATGTAAACAAATTACTTTATTCCCTCATTTATTAATATGTTATTTTTTTCAAAAATAAAGTGACACTCTTGTTGATTGAGGATTTGAATTCACAACCTCAAATTTCTTGAATTTTTTAAAGATGGTGATCACTAGACTAAGACCTTGTTTGTTTCCTGGAAAATATCGTGCAGCAAAATATTTTCCGGATTTTCCTATGCTTGTTTGATTTAGAAAATAAGTCAACATGAAAATATAATGTAAATTATGAAAAATGTTTTCCCATTAAAAAGATGGGAAACATTTTTCCCTTACTTTTCTACTTCACCTCCTCTACTATTACCACCTTCATTTCTTCCACCCACACTAACATATCTGTCACTATCTCCATCCTGCCACAGCCACCTCCTCCACCCACCACCGCCGCCGCCGCCACCACCTCCACCATCACTGGGATGCCACCACATCCTTCACTACCACCACCATTTCTTCCACTCACACCAACACATCCATCACTTCCTCCATCCTATTACCGTCATCACGACCACCACCACCTCCTTCATTCATCGCCGCTACCACCACTCCCTCCACCACCACCCACACCAACACATCCACTTCTTCCTCAACATCGCTACCGTCACCACTGTTGAATCCAAGCTCATAATCAAAGTGGAGGCTAATTAATTTCAACCAAATAGGTGGCTATTTAATATGGTAGTTGTTTGGTTAGAAGTTGTGGAAATGGGAAGTTGATTGTTAGTAGTTGGTATTAATTACCAAGTTGAAATGGTTTTAGAAACTTACCTATAAAAAGGCATTCCTCCAAATTCAAAATCATTCAAGCAAACATTCAAGTTTCTTTTGTAGAGAGCTTCGTACAAAAAGAGTTTAAGAGAGTTCCTCTTGTAGAGTAATTTATTATCACAAGAAAGTATTTAGAGAGAGGGAGTTGAGTGATTTTACCTTGTGAGTAAAATTGGGGTGTTTCCAACTGTCTCCTGAATTAGTTTATACCTCGAGTTTGGGTATACTTGAGAGAGCTTGTATTTTGTATTCCCATTATTTATTAGTGGAGTTATTGATGCCTAGTGGTTTTTCCCTTTCAAGGATTTCCACTTAAAATCTATGTGTTGCTTTATTGCTTTACTTGTTGTTGCGAATTTATTTTAGTTAACACATATCACCCGGCTACCGAATTAATTATTCAGGACCTAACAAGTGGTATCAGAGTGGGTCCCATAAAAGGTGGTTGTGTTAATTAAAATGGAAGGTTCTTCAACATCCATTATCAAATTGAATGGATCCAACTGGTCAATTTGAAAACCCATGATGAAGGATATTTTGTACTGTAGAGATATGCACGAAGCAATCGAAGGAGACACTGCTAAGCCCAGAGACATGAAAGATCCCGATTGGATCAAGTTGAATAGAAAGGCCATTGGAACTATTCACCAATGGATAGATTTCAACGTATTCGATCATGTCTCGGAGGAAATGTCTGCCCATGAATTATGGATGAAGTTGCAAGATCTTTATGATCGAAAAACTATTGGAAATAAATTATTTCTAATAAGAAAACTTATCAGCATGAAGTATAAGGATGGAACTCCTGTTGTCGAATTTTTGAACGAATTTCCAAGTGCCATTTATCAGTTATCTTCTATGAAAACCACACTAGAAGATGAGGTTCAATTCTTATTGTTGCTCAGCTCTTTACTAGAGAGTTGTGATACTTTGGTAGTGTCTGTGACCAATTCTGCCACAGATGGAATTTTATCCTTAAACCACGTTGTGAGCACTTTGCTCAACGAAGAGACTAGGAGAAAAGTCACGGTTAATGAAAGCAATCAAGCTCTTATCACCGAATACAAAGGTCAGAGCAGAACTAAAGGTTCCAACAATTCAGAAAAATCCAAAGGTGGAGACCAGTCTAGAGGCAGATCCAAGTCCAGGGGTAGAGTCAAATGCTACCATTGT
>CATIWQ010577216.1:0-20637 GCA_949673415.1 Euphorbia schlechtendalii
TCTTTTAATCATGTTTTCTCTTTATAATACATTCTGAATTGAAACTCTACCAAGATAATAATGGATTTGAATCTATTCAAGACAAGTTACCAATAAGACCATCTATCAAAAGAGACTGACAAAAGATCAAGTAATAAAAAAACTAATAGCTCAAAATATAAGAAAACACCGCAATAAGAAATCTAAGACTAGATTCACAAGTAACGTGAAAGTAAGAAAGTAAATAATTCTTCATATAGATCAAAATCAACATAAAGGAGCTAGATTTATGCATACAAAAGTATATACATAAATAGAGGACTGGAAATCACATTGGAAAATTGATTAAATTTGTACTAGTTTGTGGACTTACCAACAGATCGAAACTGAAGGATGGTCAATGCCTGAAAAAGTCAGTGCTATCCTCAATGTCATCAGTTTTGATACTTCCATTTTGAGCCATAAGTACTCTGTAAACTCGCTTTGAACAAATTCGGCCTACTCTTCTTTCATCGCCAATTAGACCTTCTACAACCAAGTTTTCGAGAAGGAACTCCTTTTCATGCACCTGCCAATGCCATATTAGTATTTAAAGATAAAATGACTTAGATAAATTATGCAATACAACAGCATAAACTCTTAGTAGTTATCCACTTCTTATGGAAGACTTAATTAGTTATATGTAGCATCTCTTATGCCCCTATCCATATAAAATATTATAATTTCACATTTGTTGTAATAACAATTAATAATATGATTTATGTTGTTGTCTATTTCATTTCACGATATAAGTGAATAGGAAGAGTAGATATAAAATACGTTTATTATGATCTACTATGGCTTTTTTATGAATTTATATTAAAATAAATTATTGGATCTTTTCTTTTAGATGGTTCCTTGCTGTTTAGAGGGCCCAAGTCCTCCCCAAGAAGGTTCCTTCATCCAATACAATCCATTAATTTGTAAATGTTACTAATTAAGAATCTGAAGTTTCATTAATGTGTTTTATATTTTGCACATAACATACCTATGAGTTCTTTCTAAGGATTCATATATATTTTTCAGTTTCAAATACTCCCTGTAGCTTCTCTGCTTACACCAAAACACAACTTCAAAACACATGTAAGTGTGGAATCATCCAGGAAAGTTAATATATTTCTAACTAGAATATTAGTATTTTTCATACCATATTTAAAATAAATTAGTAATGATTATACATCTAGCTCTTTGGCAGCTCTTAGTTTCAGAAGCATTTTCCCCATTACAAAGCTACAAGACAGGAAAGTAGCCACTGCAAACAACATAGTTATTAAAAAGATACTAGTAACAAACTTCGACTTACCGTGGAAATAAATAACACCCAAGACACTCACAACAGCAGGCTTAACATTTTAAAAAGAACAGAAGTTACGACAACAAGTCTTTAACTTCTTATTGTTATCATTTTGGCCAATTAAACTAAATAACATTTATTAAACCACAAATATTTATGACAGAGGATTATCATGCAAGAATAAAGAATGCATAGATATTATTTCCAGTATTGATGGACATTATTTAGCTTATTGGTACATCAGTTTGCCTACTGACACACATTCAAAATTTTCTAGTTATGGCAGTCTAATTAAGAATTCTTTGGATCATTATATTGAACTTATCCAACACCAATTGTATGGTACCAATTCAGAAGTCAAAAATTCAATGCAGTAAATAGGGGAAACTACTAAACATGGATTAAAATCACCAATTAAGCTTAGAAGGAGCTCCAAATCACAAAGCCAAATAATCAAGGCCTAAATTGATAGATATATTTTATTTATTTGAGTAAATATATTACTGTTTGTATTTGGTTAGGGAACTACTTGTAATTACTTGCAACTGTACTTAACCTACTCGTTCACAGTAGAGAATTACCAGTATATAAACTATCTTGGTATCAGTCGCCACCAATCTTGAAATCCAGGAATAAAATAAATAGAAAAATGAAAACAATGTTTGCAATGGGAAAGTGACAATTTACAAACAGATTCCTCCTCTTAAAAAAGGACTCTAGCATTGCACATCTTCAAATTGCAGCATTCATTCGTCAATAGATAAAAGCAAATTAAGTTCTAAAGTTTCGCATTTTCGACAATGCATAATGGATCAAGTCTAAACTCATAGAAATTTGAACATGAAGACCAGAAATAATCACATGCCGAGCAATTTCCAAAGAGTTGATAAACTTCAAACAATCATCAGTAAGTAAATGAAAGCATGGATTCAAAATTAGCTCTACAATTAGTCAATTCAGCAACCCAAGACCAGAATCATAAAAAATAGTGAACTAATTAGTTAATAGATTATAAATCCCGTCAATTGAAAGGCCATAGCTAAAATCCAAAATCAGATCCAATCCCCAAAATTGAAAAAACCCCAAATTGCAAACTTCAATCGAATGGAACCACAGAATTCCATATCGCAAAATCCAGAAGATAACACATACCGATAAACGAAGAAAAGGGGCAGTAGCTAGGCATTGGCAGTTTTAGGGATGAGAGGAATTGGAGTTCCGTGCTTCTTTGATTGCTTAAGCTTCTCCTCCTCACAGATCTTTTGCATCTTAAGCATCCTCTCTATAACAAGTTCGTACTTGCACTTCTCTTAAGAGTGGAGCTCATTCTTGCATTTTCATGGAAGATAGAACTCGAATTGGCGGCACTTGTTGAGAGGGATAAACAGGTATGGTCTCTGTAAGGAATGGGAACCCTTGCTTTTACCATCTTTTGGATAGATAAATTTAATTTATTTTATCTTATTTCATGTCTTTATAGCACTAAAAATTTGGAGTTGAGATTC
Source organism: Euphorbia schlechtendalii (assembly GCA_949673415.1). NCBI lineage: Eukaryota > Viridiplantae > Streptophyta > Magnoliopsida > Malpighiales > Euphorbiaceae > Euphorbia > Euphorbia schlechtendalii. The sequence goes on from CATIWQ010577216.1 coordinate 2,818, forward strand.
CCGCCCCCAATTTTACCACTTTTTACCAACAATTTTATAATTATAATATATGTGTTATTATTAGTAGGCTTTATCAACATTAACAAATAAGTGTTGGCACAAGTCAATTTCCAATATTAAAATGGCAACACTTTAGTGCTAACACTTGAATTTTTAATTGGCATAGCCCATATATGGTGTAGTGCATTATGTATCAAGATCGATTAGAAACCCGTTTTATCAATATTATACTCTGATAAGAGGTTTACGAGTGTGTCAGTTCAACAAGGGGCCCCTAAGGTACATCTCCCATTATATCACTATATCAGGAGCGATGGATCCCAACTTGACTACATGGCTTACCAACATGTGATCATTACGATACCCGTAATCACCAGTATCATCAGTATCTTAGGTCTGAGGATACTTGTACTGCTACTACAATAAGACATTACACCAACACATGGATATAGTTATTTCCAAGTGTCTGTCTTATAGCGGTCTCCAATGTATTACCCGAATAAACTCATGTATTAACTCAATGTACCACCTTTAGCTCGTGAGATCGGCTACTTGAATCTAATCCAAGGAGTAAGCCTACACATGCTAGTTTGTCCATTCCATTGATGCCCAGTCTCAATGAGACTATGACTAGGATATTTAGACTATTCATAGCAACATGTATGTGTAGTTCTCACACCATATAGCTCCCACTATGTCCTCGCACTTTTACGCTATAAAGTATTCATGGACTTTGTCTCATCAATGTGCATATACATATTTAATATTATACATATATGATACCAACGAGATACATAAATAAATAGAAAGCTCTAATAAGCATCAAAGATGCCTTAATTATTATTAATAATAATTCGAAACTGTTTATACATTATAACTAATAAAGATATATCGCACTAATTTCCTCTAGGGCATACATCATGTCCAATAATCTCCAACTTGCATTAGAGCCAATTGCCCATGTGCCTCATGCCATACTCGTTAACATGCTAGTCATGTTTAATTTGAGTTAATGGCTTAGTTAGCCCATCCACTAGATTTTGATATGTCAGGATGTATTCTAAATTTATATCTTTCTTGACTAATATCTCTTGAATGAGATGGTACTTTCTAAGTACATGTCCATTTTTTTTTACGAGACTGTGATCCTTTGCTTGAGCAATACCCCCATTATTATCACAAAAACCCACTATTAGAATTACAATGCTGAACACTACACCGAGATCACCAATAAATCCCTTAAGCTAGACAAGTTGGTTAGCCACTTCTAAAGCAGCTATGTACTCAAATTTTATGGTTGAATCGGTAGTCATATCCTGTTTGAAACTTTTCCAAACAACTACCTCTACATTTAACATAAACATATAACCTGACTGGGACTTATGATCATCCATGTCAGACTGAAAACACGCATCGTTGTATCCCTTATATGTGAGATCACCTTCTCCATATATTACAAATATATCCTTAGTTCTACGCAAGTACTTAAGGATAGTTTTAACAGCCATCTAGTGCTATTCACCTAGGTCAGATTGAAATTTTCTTGTGACGCTCAAAGCATGTGAGATGTTAGGCTGAGTGCATACCATAGCATACATGATGGAACCTATTGCTGAGCCATAGGGTATTCCATTCATGCGTAGTCTCTCTTCTTGTGTTCTCAAACACTCAGATTTAGAAAGGTTAATCCCGTGAGATATTGGGAGATAACCCTTTCTTGACTGCTCAAGGTTAAATCTAGCCAAAACCTTGTCTATGTATGTACTTTGCGAAAGACTTAGCAGTCTTCTAGATCTATCTCGTTAGATTTTTATACCAAGTATAAAAGCTGCTTCTCCAAGGTCTTTCATGGAGAACTTTGTTGACAACCATGAATTAATTATATGAAGAAAAGGAATATTGCTTCCTATTAAAAATATGGCATCAACATATAATACAAGGAAAATGATCGCACTCCCACTAGTCTTCTTATATACATAGGTCTCATTAGCGTTTGACACAAAACCAATTTCTCGGATTATCCCGTCAAACCTAATATTCCAACTCCTCGATGCTTGCTTAAGTCCATAAGTGGAATTCTGCAACTTGCATACCTTTGAGCTATCCTTAGATGTAAACCCTTAGGTTGTGCCATAAACACAACCTATCTAGATTCTCGTTAAGGAATGCTATCTTCACATCCATCTGCCAAATCTCATAATCATAATGAGCACTGATGGCAAGGAGTATCCTGATAGACTTCAGCATGGCCATTGATGAAAGGGTCTCATCATATTCAATGCCTTCTTTTTTACTATACCCTTTTGCAACTAGCCTTGCTTTATAGGTAACTATGTTACCGTCCATGGCAGTTTTCTTTGAAAACCCTCTTGATTCCTATGGGCCTAATCCCACTTTGAGCATCAATCAAGCTCTAAACTTGACTTTTATACATGGATTCCATCTCCGACCTCATGCTTGTAAGTCATTTATCACATTCTGAGCCTTCCATTAGCTCCTTGTAAGTCCTATGCTCATCATCTTCTAAACTTGACTTTTGTACATGGAGTCCATCTCTGACCTCATGCTTGTAAGTCATTATCACATTCTGAGCCTTCCATTAGCTCCTTGTAAGTCCTGGGCTCATCATCTTCCATGAGGAAGAGATGCTTATCATCAGAGATGAAAAACCCGCATCGCTCGGGAGTGATTGGAGCCCAGCCTGACCTACGTAATGTCGGTGTTATAATAAGTTGTTCCATGCTTACACTATCTTGTGTAACAGGTGTAGGTATAATTAGTTGATTGTTTGTTTGATCTTCTTGAGTGCTCAGCTCAAGATTGCTCTCACTAGCTTTTACAAGTATATACTCCTTCTCAAGGAATTGAGCATTACTAGAAACAAAGGACATTTTGTTCCTTAGGATCAAAGAATGTATACCCTATAGTCTCCTTAGGGTAACCTACAAATAGTCTCCTGTCTGACTTAGCACCCAACTTATCTGAACTCATCCTCTTAACGTAAGTAGGACATCCCTAAACTCTTAGGTGAGAAAGAGCGAGTTTATTACCATACCATAACTCGTATGGAGTTTGATCAATTGATTTAGAGGGAACTCTGTATAGAATATAAACTGTGCTCTCAAGTGCATAACCCCAAAGAGATCTACTGAGTTCTTCTTGGCTCATGATGGACCAAACCATATCAAGTAGGGTTCGATTTCTCCTTTCTGACACTCCATTGTGTTGGGGTGTATAAGGAGGTGTCCACTAGGGATAAAATACCATTATCCCTTAGGTAATCTAGTAACTCTTGGCTTAAGTATTCACAGCCTTGATCAAATCAAAGGGTCTTGATACTTTTCCCAAGATGTTTCTCTAATTCAATTTTGAACTCTTGGAATTTCTCAAAACTTTCAAACTTGTGCCTCATAAGGTACAAATAACCATATCTCAAGTAATCATCGATAAAGGTAATGAAGTAGACAAAACCCTCATGTGTCTTAACACTCATTGGAAAACACACATAAAAATGTATTATATCCAAAGTACTAGTAGCACGCTGACCCTTTCCTTTGAAAGGTTTCTTAGTCATCTTCCCTTTTAAACAAGGTTTGCACGTACCATAGGATTCCCATTCCATTGAACCTAAGCCTCCACAGTTGTGTAACTTAGTTAATGGAGTCTCATTTATGTGGCCTAGACGACAATGCCATAAATATGAGGATTTCTCATTATCTAATCTTGATTTCTTAATAATGTTCATATTTAGAATTTCAATTTTTGTATCTAGAACGTAAATGCCATCCACAAATATTCCACAACCATAAATAATATTATCACCTTGAATTTGACATTTATTATTAGAAAATAAAATTTCAAATCCTTCTGTTGCTAAACGCGCAATAGAAATAATATTCTTAGTGACAGTAGGAATAAAATAGCAATTGTTCAAAACTAAAACAAGGTCTTTAGGAAAATGAAGGCTATATGTCCCTACAGCTGCTGCAACAACCCGTGCTCCATTTCCAACTCTTAGGTCCATTTCCCTCTTTGGAAACCTCATACTATTTTGTAATCCCTACACAGAAGTACAGATATGAGTACCACAACCAGTATCTAATACCTAAGTAGACTCATAGGGAACTGTAGAGAAACTCTCTATCATGAACATATCTGAAGTAGATGCCTCACTTGGCTTCTTCTTTAGTAGTTCTGAAATCTGAACCTTGCAATCCTTCTTCCAATGGCCGACCTTGCCACATCGGAATCAGACATTTGCAGTTCTTTTCTTACTTTTCTTCTTCTTACTGATTTTCATCTTGGCACTCAAAACCTTTCGAAAATGGGGCCCACCCTTGGAGGGTTTGGTTTTTTCAACCAAAATTAAAACCTTTGGATCCTTACGAATCTTAGGCTCTACCATTTTCAGCATGTTAACCAACTCGGGCAATGTGGCATCGATCTTATTTATATAATAATTAGTCACAAATTGTAAATAAATATGAGTCACTGAGGCAAGAATCAATTCCACACATAATTTGTGATCCATCACAAAACCCAGTCAAGTCAGCTTCTCTATATAACCCAATAGTTTAAGAGCATGTTGTGGTGCTGAAGTGATAGCCTGTATCTTTATTCTGAATAAGAGTTTTGATGTCTCAAATCTCTCAGACCTGGCCTGCTCCGAAAAGACCTCACGAAGATGGAGAATCATGGTATTAAGGTCTATGCTCTCATGCTATTTCTGAAGCTCAGAATTCATGGTTTCCAGCATTATACATGTCATTGTTTCACCATCTTTTTTGTGCTTCTCCCATTCCTCATGTTCATTGGCATCGATTTCAGCATCTAGCTCATCAGGAAGGGGCTCATCTAGAACATAAGCTATCCTTTCAAATCTGAGGACTATCCTCAACGCCCTGAACCAATCAGTAAAGTTTGAACCATCTAATTTATTATCAAGAATTGAGTGAAGGTTTATGTTCGGATTCATTATTCAATCTAGAAATAAAATAGAATTTGTTTAGACATTAGTATATATACATGCATTTAATATAAGGTCTTTATTTAAGTACATAATTCCTACTATTTTCTCAATATTCAAATAGCCCCTTTTATTCAAATTCAGGAAATTTGATCATACCAATTTTCCTTAGTAAGTAGCATCCATAGCCACTCATGACCCCGACTATCGCAGGTCAAGCTATAACAAGATAACCATGGTTGGAACCCGTCCATTTGTATCTGTTGCAATTGCTAATCCATTTGAGTTCTCTTTCTCGAGAGGTGCATACCCAATTGTATGACTCCTCAAATGTGTCTCCAATTTAGCATTAGCTCCAATAATATAGACAACCAACCCATCTTGGTTAAGGAATTAACCACATCTAGTCTCATGACCAAACACATGTTATGGGAAGGCATGTTGTACATGTTCTTATATCTGTTAATAAGGTTCATATCACAACTTATGACAGGAAGACAATCTACAGCCTTAATATTATTGTACGGATTTTATTGGTGCCGTTGGTCTCACCCTAGTCGAGGTCTTATACGATGGATATAATTATGAAATAATAATTCCAAGCTATTATGAATTATTAATTCTAAGGGAACATGCTCTAGACTAGTACATCATAATCATTCCATTATGCCAAGACTCCACATAGCATGCAAAATAAATAAGTTCCATGTTTAAGTTCTTGCACCTATGTCTATAAGTTTTAATTTAACAGCTTAAACCATGTTTATAAAACCATATGCAGAATCCAATTCCCATACTAGAAATCGACTAAGTCATAAAAATCCCTTGGGTACTCTTGAATCTAATACCAATGGTAATTTCCAGGTAGGAGAGGCCCCCTAAAAGTGAATGAGAATCCATGTCCAATCCTTACAAAAATAACCACGGGCACTTCGATTCGTTGTACCATGGACAACTATGATTTAAGATTTTGTTCTTTAATAAAGTGAAGTATAGGATGACCCTCAATTAAAGCAATTATACGTGTGGTAAAAACATTGCTAATTTATATGATAATCGCCTAGACTAAGTTTGAATAAAACCTTATTCTAGTTATCACATCATTTTCTATAACAGGAATTGAAACCTAAGTCATGCATAACATACTTTAATCAATTAATAGAAAATCACATTTTAACATATTATTTTCAATCATGCATAGCATGATGCAGGCTTTGATACCACTGTTGGTTGTTGGTTTATAAACAGGCTAATAATGATAGCATTGGGGGGTGAATGCGTTATCTTGGTTACTTTTAAACTTTTTCTAATTTGTTTACCAAGTTCAGTTTTTTTATATGCATGCTGAGTGTAATATAAAACTGTATAAACTGCTCATCTTTGCTGGCATAGTTTATCTTCAATCCTTAACTGCACAGATTGGTTACTAAGCAATTAAAGTGATAGTGAGAGATATGAATGAGCAGATTTTTGATAAAGAAAATCGCTTTAAGTTAGAACGATTACACCTGAGATTTTATCCTGGTTCAGCCCCTAGCCTACCTCCAGTCCCTGGATACCATCTCCAAGCTTTAATCCACTAGTGATTCATTCCTTCAATAGGCAGAGAAGCCTTTACAATGGGTAGACACAATTGCAGAAAGTACCTTTTTTTCTAACTACCGCTCAACTCAGTTTGGGTACCCTTCCTAAACTAACACTCAGATTATAACTAAGAATGTGAACTGAATTCAACTTATAGAAATGTTGAATCCTTATAATGTTAATCTAAGTTTCTCTCTATTACAAACTGATTAGACTATTGATGTTTGCTCAATTGTTTGCTATGGAATTTCTTTGGAAGTAGAAGAAAATTGCGCAGAGTTTTTACTCTTAAGAAATTTGTGGTGATTCACCAAGTTTGAACTTCTGCTTCATTCTTCTATTTATACTGTGAAGCTTTGAGAAGTAGCTGTTGCAAACTTTACGAGATCGCTGATCTTCAATTTCTCATCTCTTTGATCTTTCTAATCTTCCCGTTGGAGACAGATTCAGGACTTTTAGAAATAGGAATTCGAACATTGAGGTACAATGATATTCTGTTGATAAATTCTCATTTTTCTTCAAGCAATCTGGATTTGAGAGAGGCATCATAAATTGCAATGTGGAGTCTTCCCGTTGGATGACACTGCTAACATTGGTAGAAATGCGCGAAGACACTTGAGACGCGACACATAACAAACATTTCGTTTACTTGGAATGTAGCGGAGAATCTTTGATTGCCGTATTGACATTTGGAATTGTGAGGACCACAAGAATCTTTCTCAATTTCAGCGCCTTTTAGCCAAAAAGATACTAAAAGAATTGTTCTATCACAGATTTTGTTAGTGGCACATGTCATTTAGTCTCTTCGTGTCAATTGAAAACATGCTTTTAATTAAGTAAAAGCAGGAACTCAGCACAAGCTGAGTGATATAATTTCCAAACGATGTAGTACTCAGCATGCCAGATTGTCTTACTCTAAGTCCTCACTTAATTAAGTATCTAGCAATACTGAGTTATTCTCCCTTGAATAAACTCTAGTTAGTCTTATTAATTAAGAATTCACCTACTATTCAATTAATTTCACTATCCTAGTCAGTTTGCTATTTCCAAAACTACTGAGTATTGTGAAGTACTCTTAACTTGGGTTCAACAATCTCCCTTATTTTGGACAAATAGCAAACCAGGAAGTAGAAGAAGTTAATTGAATAAATAGTGTAGAGATTACAAAGTACCTGAAAGCAATGAAAGAATTCCCTTGTGCTGAGTGACTTCCCTTAGTCAGCTTTAGCTCCCTCGTACGAAATGAGTCTTTTGCAAGCGGCTCAGCTCCCCCATACTTAAAGGATATCTTCTTGATTTGGGACTTTGTCTTACTTCAGCTTATCTTCAAAGGAGTTGGTCTCTTATATGTTTTCCTGTAACACTTGGTTAGTTGCATGACAGAAAACATATATAGTATAAGAAGTTAAGAATATCTTAACTTGAAGTATGAACTTGTATTTTTATTGATTTCAAAAAAATGACTTAGTCAGTACATAACATATATCTTGGGCTAAGATTATGATACAGTCCTATTACAAGTTCTACACTATTTTAGAACATGGCCTATTCTATCTTTTATGCACTGAGTGGGAAGATCCTGCAGTCTTATTCTTGTTAGACGGATGCATAGGATGAGAATACCTTAGAAGAGAATCCTTGTTAAGATTTGTCATTCTGAGCGCATCTTCAGCTACCTTCTCCCCCTATCTGACCTTGAACAATTTGATCAAGACAGACATTGAAGGCATCGAGGGCGGTCTGAAAGCTCTCTTGCTGGCCAATGATTACTGGGAAAATCGCTTGCTCCAATTTCTCCTTGCCTTTGGTTGAAAGGAAATGATAGCAGCGAGTGAGATGAGCTATCTGATCGAAGCCTTGATTGGCAAACTATTGAAAGGACTGAAGAAGATTGTGGAAGTCAATTGCAGTCAGTGCAATCTTCAACTGATCCTCAATGTTAAGTAACTTTGGACCAAAGGATTCAATAGATTTGGAAGTATAATCAATATCCTTGCTGTCCAGCTCTCCCAGCCTTTGAAGCGAGTCCACCTTCTTCATCACATCTGCCACCTTTAGACTTAACAACATTGAGCTTAGTATAGAGAGACATTCCCATCTCAGGGCAGAGGGGCTCAAGAGGAGGCGCACTGGGTATAGGCATGTTAGGAAATATCTTTCCCATCGTAGTGATAAGAAACTTTTGAGAAGAAGAAATTCTCTCTGTGATGTGATCACTGACCTCTCACTGAATGGTATCCATCTTGGAGTTGAGAGGGTTGACGTGTGTCGAATCCGTCAAAAATAAATTTATAAACCCTTTTACATTGATACAAATAGATTTTGTAGTAGTGGTAAGCGGGATTGTCTCCTCAGGGACTTATGTAATTGAAATTTGTGTAGAAATTAACAATTAACAAAATTGCGAAACTAAAGAACTAGAAATCCAATTGGAAAGAGTCTTTCGACCAGGAACACTTTCAGCTTGATATCAATCGATTATGAGCACAAAACATAAATTTTTTGAATAAATCAATCAATTAGCTAAATCATGATAGCACGATTAATAAAATCTTTTCTAAACACGAGAATGATAGTAGATAGCTAAATCATTTACCCTTAATTTTGAAATGCACTTGTAGATAGCTGACAAGGTTTAATTCCAAAAAGGCATTACGCGTAAGAACCAACTTTAAATCAAAACTTTGCGATAGCATAAAGAAAAGATTCAATTCAAATCCAATCACAAATCTTTTAGAAGAATTCATTTGTTACAAAACTTCTATTATATCATGATAGCATAAATACAATAAAATAACAATATGTTTGTCTTTCGATAATCAACAACCAGATGAATTGACGAAATCAAAAATTGAACAATAAAAATAATACTGATTGGATTCGAAAACTAAAATTCAAAAACACAAAAAAGCACAAGCCTCACGATCGATAGTAGCTTTAAGTAATTCCCTTAGTCAAAAGAATGATAAACTTAGCTATGAATAATTTCATTGAAAACCGAAATTGTCATTCAAAATTAATGAAAAGTAAAACAATTGAAAATCAAAAAGTTGTTGTCTATAGCTTCGCTAAAATCGAGATGATCCAACCTGCCAGAATACAAGTTCTCTAATAGGATAGAAAATCTAATCTCCTAATTAGGCAAGAAGTCTACCTAAATCAAAACATTAAAATCCTTTAATCTAAATTCCTAACTCATCTAAAAAGAGAATAAATAAAATTAACAAAATAGGAGGTCCCTAATTAAGCAGTAAGTCTTCCCATAATAGAACTCTAGTCGATCGAATTAATTCTAATTTTGCTTCTATCTACAGCCTCTTAACCTTGACTCCACGCTAACTCCATACAGCTACTGCTTCTTTAATGGATTACTACTTCTTCAACAAACTGCTGCTTCCATAATGTCAGTGTTAACCTTGACTCTAGGTTAATTCCATTTCTTTCAGATTTCTCCACAAAATCGTCCAATACCTGATTACGCATAATTTAACCACAAAATCAGTAGTAAACCATTCATAGAGATAGGATAATTGACAATAAACATGTTGTATTTGAAAGTTATCAAACTCCCCCACACTTGCCTTTTGCTTGTCCCTAAGCAAACATCAAAGATTAGAAAAGAAACAAATTTAAACCAAATCAAGATTTCATTCACTTTCCCAAAATGTTTTCACCAAAAATTTGATAGAATTCCTCTTTAAGCTCTAAACACCCAACCAATTAATTTTCTTTAAAAAGTATTTCACCTAGTTCGGAACTCAATCTTTCTTAAGAGTTAAAAGCTAAAATTGATTCCAACCTTACTATATGTTTCGCTTGGTGGGGTCCCTAGACACATAATGTTTTTTATTTTTTACTCATTTTCATTCTTTTTTTCTTTTTCATATTTCCAATTTTTTCTTTTTGCTTATTTATTCGCAAAAATAGAGAACCTATGGAAGAGACAGTACCCCGTTTCTAGCCGAGTACTCCTCGTCCTTCTAGCCATCCTATGGAAAAGTCATCACCCGGTTGCTAGTCTAACAATGCTTTCCCTTCTGAAATAAAAATAAAACTTATGAAAGAGTCATCACACGGTTGCTAGCTGAGCAATGCTATTTCTTCTAAACTCAAAGCGGAAAAAGAAACCACCAAATTCACGTAAGTGAGGAAGGAAATGCAATTTGAACCATTCAACAATTCAAGACAAAATCGAGACTTTACTAGGTGACTTCCATTCTGTAATTGATTGGGATGTTTATTTCTTAAATCGGCTCTCGATACCAAAAATTCGGTTAGTGAAATCAAATTCGGATACTAACTAATTTCTATCTATCCTTGGTATTCTTTCCTCTGAGTTTCATCATGTCTTTGATCAAAAAATCAAAATTTTTAGTTTGCTTGAATACAGGTAGCCACAAGGTTGTAAATCTAAATCCCCTCCCCCACACTTAAAATCATAAATGTCCTCATTTATGCTTTAAACATAAGAAAATGCTATATATGAAAGATAAAAGCAAAGAATTCTAAAACTTGTATGTGCGGGGTAGCCTAAGTTCACTCCTGTTAATGGTGGCTGGGTTGGGTATTTGGTTTAAATTAGAAAGAATTGTTAATTAACACCCATGGGTTAAAGAATTGGTCCATGTGACCCGTTTAGCATTTAATTGAGAAAAGCCTTAAAATTCTAACCTTACACCAGCAAACTACACCAAAAAATAGATCAGACTGGATTAAAATGGAAGTCAAACAGTAAAAATAAAAAAAATTAAAAAGAAATAAATTTGAGATAAACAAAAATGAAGGACTGGAATGGGTTAGGAGTGAGTCACGCCAAACACTGGGCTGCCTCCCAGTAGCGCTTTTGTTTAATGTCGTTAGCCCGACATTGCCGTTGCCTCGTCATGGCTCAGAGCTTGCTTTTTCAAAGATGAAATCCTTAGTATCTAATGCTCGGAAACCTTTATAAAATGCTTTGAGAAGAAAGATTTTATTAATTTCCAAACATTTGATTTTCACTACACCATGACAAATAACATTAGTAACAGTAGATATGAATCTTTTCCACTGAGAGTGTAACCTCATTAAGAGCAAATTCAGTTGAAGATCATGAAGCATAACCTTATTATCCACCTGAAGTTGATTCATATAAATTATTTCATGGTTATCGTAAATAGGATCGTTCACACCTTGGCACATACATTTTTTAGGCAACTTATATTGAATCATTGATGAAAAACTTTTCTTGATTTAAACTAGTTCATAAAAATAAAGTTTCTTTATATCAATGGATGCATTAGTAAGAAACTTATTATTTTTAGATATTAGTTTAACATCATTCAAAATTGAGACAATTACCTTAGATTTTTGAATTAAATCTTGATCATCCTTTTCCTCACATAATTTTGAAAAACATTTAGGAAAAAGTGGCTCGATTGAAAATGAATCAGGATTATATTAAATGGAAACAACTGTAAGAGGTTGATGTACGACAACTTCAGAATCTGTAGCTAACCTGGATTCTAGGTCAATTTCACAGGTTGGCCTGGAGTCTAGTTCAGTAAAGTTGCTGATAGCTGTACTCCCTTTATCACTTTCCAAAGTTATCTCATAAACAAGATCAATTTCAATTTCAAAGGAAAACATACCTTGAGTTTCTAACCTGTTCAAAGTGGTGGTCATTTGACTCACTTGAGTTAGCATATTTTGGATCCTTGTTTTAGTCTCTTGTTGAAGTTAACGCGTTTGTTCTACCATCATCATCATCCTCTCTTCCAGCATCATGGTCGTTTCACTTATTGTATTTGCATGTTGCCTTGGCATGAAATTTTGGGCATAATTTGGATTCCTTGGTCCATGACTAAAATTTGAGTGATTACTCATTCCCGGATTATATATATTGGAATAAGGATCATATGTGTATGGCTGCCCAACGAACCTTGAAAATGCATTAACTTGTTATTCCTCTCTAAAAAGTATAGGACATGTAATCGCCGTGTGTCCATTGACTGAGCAGAACTCACAAGAAACAAGTAGTGGTGCACTTCTTACATGAAATTTTTCAAATGATCTTGATTCAACGGAAAAGGAACTTACCTCATTCACCAAGTTCAGATTTGGGGTGGATCTGAATTGTTGAGACCTTGCACGTAACCATGCTATCACATCATCGAGTGTCATGGTAGCTGCCATTTTTTTTTCTGGTTATCAAAATAAATAAAATTAATTATAATTAAGCCCTCGGCAACGGCACTAAAATTTGATGTGTGTTGAATCTGTCAAAAATAAATTTATAAACCCTTTTACACCGATACAAATAGATTTTGTAGTAGTGGTAAGCATGATCGTCTCCTCAGGGACTTATGTCATCGACTTTATTTGACTAATGACCAGTAAATTGCAATGAAAAGTAAAAATTGGGGTTTTGAAATTTGGATAGAAATTAACAATTAACAAATTTGCGAAATTAAAGAAATAGAAATCCAATTGGAAAGAGTCTTCCGACCGAGGAATACTTTCAGCTTGATATCAATCGATCAAGGGCACAAAACATAAATTTCTTGAATAAATCAGTCAGTTAGCTTAATCATGATAGCACGATTAATAAAATCTTTTCTAAAAATGATAGTAGATAGCTAAATCATTTACCCTAAATTTCGAAATGCACTTGTAGATAGCTGACAAGGTTTAATTCCAAAGGCATTACGTGTAAGAACCAACTTTAAATCAAAACTTTATGATAGCATAAAGAAAAGATTTAATTCAAATCCAACCATGAATCTTTTAGAAGAATTCATTTGTTAGAAAACTTCTATTGTATCATGATAGCATAAATACAATAAAATAACAATATGTTTGTCTTTTCGATAATCAACAACCGGTCAAATTGACGAAATAAAAAATTGAACAATAAAAATATTACTGATTGGATTCAAAAACTGAAATTCAAAAACACAAAAAAGCACAAGCCTCACGATCAATAGTAGCTTCAAGTAATTCCCTTAGTCGAATGAACAATAAACTTAGCTACGAATAATTTGATTGAAAATCGAAATTGTCATTAAAAATTAATGAAAAGTAAAACAATTGAAAATTAAAACCTTTTTGTCTATAGCTTCGCTGAAATCGAGATTATCCAACCTGCCAGAATACAAGTTCTTAAATAGGATAGAAAATCTAATCTCCTAATTAGGTAAGAAGTCTACCTAAATCAAAACATTAAAATCCTTTAATCTAAATTCCTAACTTATCTAAAAAGAGAATAAATAAAATTAACAATTTTATTAAAGATGACCTTTTAAATTTAGAGACGAGGAGGATTCCCATTCGGACACATCTGGATACTCGAAAATTGTGTGATTTAGGGATAAAATCCTAAGAAGCCATCATCATTGAACATGCGGGCTGGTACAAAATCTCTTGCTCACAGCTACCCCGCGTGTGATCACTGCTAGTCGACTAGCCAGTATGATTAAATGAAAAGAGCATTGGTGTGGTTGGTGATTTCTTATTCCCAATCAGTGATAACATGGGCCTTCCTTTTAGGCATCATGATTAATTGGGTCATCCATTTCTTCCTTCAGAGATCATTTGGTGTTTGGTGCCCCTTGTGGGCGGATCTGACATGGTCGTTTTGCACCCCTTTTGGGTTAACATCTGATTGATTTTGCTTGTTGTCAAGGTATGTTGCTTAAGAAAGGTGAACCGAATCGTTTCCTTCTTCGTGAGCATTTCTCAATTGGGAGATTGAGTTGTTTACCTATGACAAATTAAGAAAAATAATGTTAATATATATATTTATAATGAATGTTTTAATTATTTGATTGAGTTTATGCGAAGAAAAAATTTTTTCCCCTTCAATAAAAAATTAAAACATTGAGGAATAAATAAATTAAATGATTTTGGTGAATGTTGGGGGTATCCAGTGTATCATCCCATTTTGTTAGGAGGCTTTTATTGTAAAACAGTGAAATAATAAATAGGTGGGGCCCACTTATTTTCTTTATAAATAGGGCTCCTCCTTCTTTATTCCTTCACTTTTTCATTCCTCTTCTCTCTCTAAGCTTTCTTGCTCTTCCTTCTCTCTAGCAAATATGTTGTCGAAGGTCGCTGGTAGAGCACCCCGTTTCCCCTCTAACCTTATTCCTCAGCCTATTGATGAGGTTGGCATTTTTCCATTGACATTGACACCGCTTATGGCTTGGCTGCGGGTGACATTATGTTTGGGTTTACTTTTACTTCCCCCATAGAGATTGATGGATCTTGACTTTTCGACTCAGCCTCACCTCTCCCGGACTGAGGTATTTACTAGAAAAATTTTTATTTCATTTTTTTATGCAACTTTATGCTGTTTAGGAAATAGAATCGGATTGAAAATTGAACCATGTCGCTGAATTTTAGTCTAGAAAATTGTAGGAAAAATAAAAAAACCAACTTTGGGTCCATCAGAAATTTTCCAGCGGAGAGAAAAAAAACTCCAACAAGGTCCCACCTACCTCGCTGATCAGACTCCTTGGCAAGGGTGCCGAAGACCCTCACTAAACTCTTGGTGAGGGTCCCGTGGGGCCCTCGCCAAAAATGTCTAGCGTGGCCTCGAGGGCTCGCCGGATTTTTTTTCCAGCAGCGCCTCTCGGGGCCTCCGTCGCTCGTCCGTATTTACATTTTTTATACACATTTTCACTATGTTTAATTCTAAAAAAGAGTATTATTTGATTTTATTTGTAGTCCCCCACACTTCGCCATATGGGTGGATATTCTACTATCCAGGCGTGGTATAGTCATGCCTATTCTCCACTTGAGCTCGTTGAGGCCATCGGTTTTGGTTCTCTGACCCGATCCTTACGCCCTACACCACTACCTTATGCGATATTGGTCATGCTTGCTCAAAGGTGGAGTGATATTGAGGCGATCACCAGTCTACCATGGACTGATACGGTGATTCAATTCTATACCTTCTTAGAGAGGTTCTTAAAGGCTCCCACCACTTGCAGTCGAGTCAGAGATTTGCTCGGCGTTGACCCTAGGGGTCGGGCATTGAGTTATAGTGTATTGGTTGAGTACTAAACTGGTCGGTAGTCTATCTCGGAGGCTAAGGTCCCATTATTCGTTCGTTACTTTTTTAATACCCTATTGAGCATGACATTCTTTCTGGTCTCAAACAGTGAGATCAACTATGGGTTGATCGAGCCATTAGCAAACTTTGACGGTGTTAGTGGCCTTAATTGGCCTCGGGAGATCCTAGCCCAAACATATTTTGCTCTCGACTTGGTTGCTTGAGCTCGCTTACGAGCGCTGCATTGCTGGCCCATGATTCTTCTCGTATTTTGTGATTTGTGCACGTCGGTTATTTCTTTATAAACCTTCATTGACTCCTTTTTTCAGTTTTGCAAGCATGGCTTTCTTTTACCAGTTCCTCCTACCCCGCAGTTTACTGATGCCCCGGAGAATGCTCCATGCATGGCCTGGATTTGCACATCCTTTAAGGGGGATGTATTAGACTCTGTGGGTTACTATTAGCATCTTTGTGGGTTGACTCTAGAGCAATCGTTTCGATGGATGTGATTACGCTTTTTCCTTTAAACTTATTCTGACTTTGTCGCTCTTTCTTTTTAGGTGGAGCGTAACCCTTGGAGAGGTCTCCCTAGCTATCACATGGAGAAGGAGATCAGGGGGGATGTGGATCACCACCGTTTCATCTTAGAGGGACCCAGGACCCGTGAGTGGTACTTAGGTGAGCACATTCAATTCTGGAGGACTAAGCCAGTATCTGATAGATGTATCCCGCTTATGCCTCCCACCGGGTTGTTCTGGGCACATCTGGTGATTACTGATCCCAAGGAGCGGTAACTATTCTTTGAGGGGCATAGCATGAGGCTCTCAGGATAGCGTGGTGACTATGAGGCCTTTATTCGGGAGAGGCTACTCCCGCTTCACCCGGCGATCCAGCCCGAAGTGGTGCAACTTTCTGCATGAGTTAAGAGCAAGAGAGTGGATGGTGCTCCCCGACTTTGGTACAAGTGGTACTGGTGTGGGATGTTGGGTATGAAATGTGTTAACTATCTTATTCATGCTAACCCCATTTCTAACTATTTGTTTGTCTTTTTAAGAGTTCGCCTAGAAGAGGGTTCATGTTCCCAATATGAATGCTACGGCTGGGGGGCTAGTACATCTTCCTTGGGCATTGTTGAGGGGAGATTCACGATTCCCCTTGACTCCACTTTCTACTTGATGGGTTCCATGGGGACCTCGTGGCAGGTACCTCTTCCCCCAAGCTACGACATGTTGGCCTATGACCCTTCCAACACTACTCACGTGAGTTTTAGATTGAAAGAGATTTTCAAAGACGTCTTGACACTCATTTACTCACTCCCTTTCTTTTGCAGGTCATAGATAAGGAGATGGATAGAGTGGCTTAGCATTCCCTTACACTAAGGGACATGATGCTTTCATAGGACGAGAGCACCTAGGTATGTTGCTTTTCTCAACCTGTCAAATGTGATACATGAAATGTCATGTTTTTATGTACATGTATATGATTTTCGAGGTATGTTTTATGACTGTAGGATATGGTGATGAGGAGCGATAAGTTTAAGAGGCGCTACCGGGAGCTCGACAGTCATTTCCAATCATTGGATATTAGCCATCAAGGTCAAGATGCTTATTATCATGGCCTTGAGGTTAGCCATCACGAGCTGGGAGTCCATTATCAGGGTTTGGAGGCTCAGCACCAAAGTTTAGAGGCTAGTTACCAGAGTCTGGAGGCTCGCCATCAAAGCTTGGAGGCCTAGTATCAGGATTTGTTGGAGCAGAATGCTGTAGTAGAGCAAGCTCGAGTAAAAGCACGAGCTTCCACCATGGGCTTTCCCTAGTCTCTTACATTTGATCTGCTTGAGGATCCTGATGGTGGACCACTCCTTGCGCTAGATTGGAATGCCGGTTATCTTCATGCTCACTAGCCTCCTCCCATGTCTAGTTCCGTGGATGGTGCTTCTAAGAGACTAGGTCCCGAGGATTTTGAGATATGCACCATGATGCCTCGAGATACGGTAGGTGGAGATAACGTGTAGGTGGTGCATGCTTAGGAGTTCCCTTTTAGCTTTTAGTTTTCCACTTTTTCGATTCGGATTTATGAAAGAAAAGAGGATTTTTCCCATTGCATGTCAGGTCCTCACATGTAGTGTTTTATTTTATGAATATGCTTGCTTGTTTTTGAATGTTTTTTGTATATGAATGAATGTTAATGCTAATGTATGTGGTTAATATGTGTAGGCAACACCGGTCTTGAGGGATTT
>CATIWQ010577266.1:0-10360 GCA_949673415.1 Euphorbia schlechtendalii
TATACTACTACAAGGTAATGCCGTTTGGTTTGAAAAGTGCTGACGCAACATATCAGCAAGCAGCTACAACCCTCCTGCATGATATGATCCACAAGGAGGTGGAAGTTTATGTGGATGACATGCTTGTGAAGTCCAACACCAGGGAGGAACATCCAGCTGTCCTAGATAAGTTTCTCACCAGAATCGAGAAATACAATCTCCGCTTGAACCCCAAAAAGTGCGTATTTGGGGTTACATCAAGGAAACTCCTGGGGCATATAGTCAGCCAAAAAGGAATTGAGATGGATCTTGATAAAAGTAAAGCCATTAGGGATATATCTACGCCGAAAACGGAGAAAGAAGTCCGATCTTTCCTTGGGTCTCTACAGTATGTAAGCAGATTCATCGCCGGACTCACTACCATCTACGAACCAATCTTCAAACTACTTCGAAAGGACCAAGTAGTAGTTTGGAATGACCAATGTCAGATAACATTTGACAAAATCAAACAATACCTGTTAAGCCCACTCGTCCTCCGCCCACCAGAACCTGGAAAGCCCCTGATCCTATACCTAACAATTGAGGAGTCATCAGTTGGAGCCATGCTGGTACAAGAACACGAAGATAAAAGTGAACATGTAGTGTACTACTTGAGCAAGAAATTACTCGAGTATGAGTCACGCTACACCTTGGTGGAGAAAATCTGCAAAGCGATGGTTTGGTTGACAAAGAAGCTGCGTCATTACTTCCAATCTTATCGAATAAAAGCCGACGCGAAGATAGACCCGATGAAGTACTTGTGCTAGTCACCAACACTGGTTAGAAAAATCTCACGGTGGTTATTTCTATTATCTGAATTCGACACCAAATATGTGACCAAAAAGGTCATTAAGGGATGAGCAGTTGCTGAATTTTTGGCAAATCAACCCTTGGACTCTGATTACGTTGAAAATCTAGAGTTTCCAAATGAGCAACTAGTGTTGATAGAGGACGTAGATATAGAGTAGAAAATGTTCTTCGATGGTGTAATGAACAGGAATGGAGCCGGCCTAGGTGTTGCATTAATAACACCACAAAATGAAGTTATACCCCTTTCCAAATGATTGGAATTCCCAGTAACAAACAACGGGGTGGAATATGAGGCTTGCCTGTTTGGGTTAGAGGCACGGGCGAAAGAAGTATCGATGGTAAGGGACTCAGATCTGGTGATTAAACAAGTCACTGGCAATTAGGAAATAAGAGAAGAACCACTCCGTCCTTACGTGGAAGCAGTATGGAAAATCTCACAAAAATTTTACAAATGCATCTCCAAACACGTGCCCGGGGACGAAAACCAAATGGTAGATGCAATCGCTACACTAGCATCAATGTGGGAAGGCCTTAGAACTCAGTCAATAAAGCCTATTGTATTGCAAATAGCCAAAGAAACCTTCTACTATCGCTTAGTGGAAACGGAGGATCAACAAGCTATTGGGAATTGGTCCTTCGACATCGTCAAATTTTTACAGACCAGGGAATACCCAGAAAGACCAACAGACTCTAAAAGAACCTCATTATGATGATTAGCGACTCAGTTCCATCTCGTAGATGGGGACCTGTTCAAGAGAACATCAGAAGGAATGTTGTTGAGATGTCTTACAGAATAGGAGGCACTGATTGTAATGAGACAAATGCACGCGGGAGATTGCGGTCCACACATGAATGGGATAGCACTGGCTAAGAAAATACAGTTCCAGGGATATTATTGGACAACAATGGTCTCAGATTACGTATCGAAAGTACGAAAGTGCCACGAATGCTAGAT
Organism: Euphorbia schlechtendalii; assembly: GCA_949673415.1. NCBI lineage: Eukaryota > Viridiplantae > Streptophyta > Magnoliopsida > Malpighiales > Euphorbiaceae > Euphorbia > Euphorbia schlechtendalii. The sequence goes on from CATIWQ010577266.1 coordinate 1,784, forward strand.
ATACGGTGACATCAGCCATCTACCCCCATCTGAGCTCCATAGCTTATCTACTCCTTGGCCATTCTCAGCATGGGGCTTTGACATTATTGGCAAGATTCGGCCAAACTCAACTAATGGACATCGATTCATTATATTAGCAGTCGACTACTTTTCAAAATGGGTGGAAGCCGAATCTTACACCAACATCAATGCTAAGAAGATGACCGAGTTCATTGAAAAGCATATATTCGCCCGATATGGCATCCCACATCACATTGTATCAGATAATGGGGTTTAATTCAAAGGAACCACATCAAACCTAATGAAGAAATATGGGATTGAGCTCCATCAGTCATCACATATAGGCCACAAGCTAATGGGATGGTAGAAACAGCCAACAAGGCGATTACGAAAATCCTGATCAAGATGGTCGTTACTTACAGGGATTGGGCTGATAAGTTGCCATTCGTAGTATGGGGATACAGGACGAGCATCAAAACTCCAACCAATCAAACCCCTTTCTCGTTAATGTATGGGATGGAAGTAGTTTTACAAGTGGAAATGGAAGTGAAATCACTTTGAGTAGCACCTGAGGTGAGATTAGAAGAGTCAGAATGGGTAAAAGCCATATTTGAACAGTTGAATATGATTGACGAACAGCGGCTAAAGGGACTAGATCATTTGTAGATGTACCAACAACGCATGGCTAGGGCATACAATAGTTGAGTTAGGACCAGAAGCCAACCGTTAAAAGTAGGAGACTTGGTTCTGAAACAAATGAGACCCTCAAATGTGGACCAACGGGGAAAGTTTCGCCCAAACTGAGAAGGACCTTATGTCATTAAGAAAATCTTGAGCAAAGGAGCTGCCAAGATCATGGACATGGATGGAAATGAGTTCGTCAATCCAATCAATCAAAATAAGCTCAAGCGCTACCAGATGTAAAAGCAAAAGAAATAAATTTACAAAAGCGGTACACCAAAGAAGAGAGGAACAAGTCTGCCAGATGGTACTTGGTTACCTGGGCAACAATTAGGACCATTCTTATATAAAAACTAGAAATGCCTGCTGAGTTGAAAACTAGTGAAGGGCGACTCAGGCAAAAATTAGGACAAGGTGAGGAATAGAGGGACTGCAAGTTAGAAAACCTGCTCTAGGCTAACTGGTGGTAGGACTCAAATTATTGGAAAACTTGTACCCTTTTAAAGTCGTTCAATGAAATGTATTATGTTTGCAAAGATTTATGTTTATGTTTATGTGAATAGTGTGCATACAGAATATAGCAAATAAATAAATTTTGACAAAATTTCATAATTCAAGAATAAGTCAAAAACACAAGTCAGAAAACAAATGACGAAAATAAATAAGATCTAAGGGTGCCAGTCATTCCACTGTGCGCGCTTCCTCGAAGTATGGGGAAGGGGGTCCGAACCATCTTCATCCCTCTCCCACTCACGAGACACCATAAAGTGTTTATCAACATCGGGGAGAACCTTGATCTCACCAAGCCATCCACGGTAGAATTCGTCAGTGTCGATGGTCTCCGGGGTAGTGTAATCTAGTATAACGACCCGAGAGCGCGCCCAGAGCCTCTGCATAGAATCAGGAGTGTCAGGACTGAAGTCGTGGAAATAGGTCGAGCATAGAGACCGAGGAACTCGTTGCTGACGCCCGTACTGCCTGCATAGATGAGAAGGGGAATAGGATGTAACTCTAAACAGCCCCATCAGTAAAACACCAGAATTGTGGATGTCAGTAACCATGAACGGAATCTCCAACCAAGGGCTGAGCCAACGAACCTCAGAAGATCGGTAGGAGCTTGGAATCTCGACCCAAGTGCCTTCGCTCAGCGAATGATGGTCCTTCCTGATGAAGCCTCTAGGACCATAATGCGAAGGAAGGTATCGAGCCTTCCCTAAGCGTGGATCAGTGGTCAAGCGAAGCTTCTCCAACAGCCATACCTACGATATCCCATTCGTTTAAACAAACAACAAAAATCATGAAAGAAAGAGATGAGGAAAGAGAATTACCTCTAGTAAAGCAAAATGGTCTCCTACTAAATCTAGGGTCATCGAAGCAGCATCTAAATGGACTAGACTCTCAGCCAAGGCTAAAGCTGTAGGAGAAAGGCCTGTGGAGAGTGGGTCAATCACCGACAGCAAGTGGAAAGGGGCAATCGCTCCAACCCTGCAAACAAACTCCTCTAGAAGAAATAGAGTCACCATCGAGGGCCAAGCTAGATGACTGCTGGGTGTATTCTCACACTAGCTAAGGACAGCTTCAACCCAAAAGCCACCAACATCAGGGGGAGCTGATAAAAAGCGCCCACTGGACTCCAAGTTCCATAAACCCTTCAATTTATCCTCTCCCCCAAACTGGAAAGAAGGAAAGGTGAAGGACAGTCTTGCGGGAGATATTGGCGTCGACTCCTTCTAAAGAGGGAGCCCTAGAATAGCACGAAACTCCTCGACCAAGGGACAAAACTCAAAGTTGGCAAAGTGAAAGACATGAGTAGCAGGATACCAAAACTTCAGAGCAGCATGAATGAAGGCCATATTCACAAGCCTGGAAGTAAGGTACTGAAGACCCCGCAGACCAAAACTCTCAATCCTCCGCCAATCGGGTCCCCGAATGGTGCGGAGAAAGACCCTAAGGTGTTCATTATGGGTCAACATCAGAAAGGAAAAAAGCTAAAGCAAATTCCTCAAGACCGGTGTTTCCTACACATATTAACCACATACATCAACATTAACATTCATTCATACATATACGAAAAACATTCACAAACAAGCAAGCATATTCATAAAATAAAACACCACATGCCAGGACCCAGCACTATGAAAGGCTAAAATCCCCTTTTCTTTCATAAATAAGAAGTCTTTTTAAGATTCTACAAAGCGAAGCTATCTAAAAAGTCCGGTTCGAAAAGAGGAATCTAAAACTAAATCTAAAAGGGAACTCCTAAGCATGCACCGCCTAAGCGTTATCTCCACCCACCGGATCTCAGGGCACCATGGTAGATATCTCAAGGTCTTCAACACCCAATCTTCCGGGAGCACCATCCGCTGAAATGGACATAGGAGGAGGCTGGGAAGCATGAAGAAAATCGGTATCCCATTCCAGAGTGAAGAGTCACCCAGCATCTGAGTCACCAAGTAAGGAATCGATATCAAATGTAAGAAGGTGGTGAGGACCCGAGGTGGAAGCCTGCACTTCGGCTTAAGCCTGCTCTGCTACAGCAACTCCTGATACTGAGCCTGCAAACTCTAGTGACTAGCTTCTAAACTCTAGTAATGGACTCCCAGCTCCTGGTGACTAACCTCAAGGCCATGATAGCAAGCATCTAGACCCTTATGGCTGATCTCCAGTGACTGAAAGTGACCATCGAGCTCTTGGTAGCGTCACTCGAATTCCACGCTCCTCTCCGCCATATCATACAGTCACAAAACATGTCACGAAAATCACATCCATGTACGTAAAAAATAACATTTAATGCATCGCATATAACAGGATGAGAAATACAACATACACGTGTAATCCCATCCTGAGAAATCATCAAGTCCCTCAATTCAAAGGAATGTCTAGCTACCTGATCCATCTCCTCAAGTATGACCTGCAAAAGGAAAGGAGTGAGTAAACGAACGAAAAGATGCCCCCAAAGATCACTGGTAATCTAAAACTCACATGAGTAGTATCGGAAAAATCATAGGCCAATGTGTGGTAGCTCGGGGGAAGAGGCACCTACCATGAGGTCCCCATGGAACCCATCAAGTAGAACGTAGAGTCAAGGGGAATCGCAAACCTCCCCTCTATGACGCCTGTAGAGGTACTCGCGTCACCGGCCGCAGCATTCAAATCAAGCATGCAAACCTTCTTCCGGGCAAATTCCTACAAAGATAGATAAACAATCAGAAACATATCAACATGGATGAAACTGTTAACACATTTCGTACCCGGCACCCCCACACCAACGCCGCTAGTACCTACACCGGAACCACCATCAACTCTCGGACCCCTAACACGAGGAGGGGGACATGCCTCCTCAGGCTGAACCGGTGGATGAAGCAGGAGCAATTTCTCCCGAATAAAGGCCTTGTAGTCACCGCGATGTCTTAAGAGCCTGATGCCATGCTCCTTGAAGAGTACCTCCCGCTCCTTTGGATCAGTAATCACCAAGTGCGCCCAAAATAGTCCAGTGGGAGGCACAGGCGGAATGCACCTATCAAACACTGGCTTAGTTTGCCATAACTGAATACGCTCTCCCAGGTACCACTCACAGGTCCTGGGCCCCTCAAGGATGAAGCACTTACGATCCAAGTTACGTCGAATCTCCTTTGCCATGTGATAGATCGGAAGGTCCCGCCACGGGTTGTGCTCCACTTGAAAAGAAAGAACAACGAAGTCAGAATAAGTTTAAAGATAAAAATATGATCTCATACATCGAAACGAGGTCCATCACCTGCTCAAGAGTCAACTCGCAAAGATGTTGATAGTAACTAGCAGAATCCAAAACATCCCCCTCGAAAGATGAACAAATCCGAGCCAAACACGGAGCATCAACAAATTGCAAGGCGGGAAGGAACTGACAGAAGAAGGCCCACGCTTACAAAAATAAATGGGTTAATTAAGGTTAATCAATAAAAAAATCGACGTATGCAATTTATAAAGTAAGCCGACAATACCTGAAGAACCATGGGGCAGCAACGTAGCTACCATACGCGACCCCGAACAGCCAGGTCAAGAGCAAAATATGTCTGAGCTAGGATCGCCAGTGGCCAGTTAAGGCCACTAACCCCATCCAGGTCCGCTAGCAGCTCAATCAACCCATAACTGATCTCACTGTTTAATACCAAGGAAGTAATGGCAAACCCCAAAATGTTGTCAGTCGCCGCCAAACGTATGCGGCTTCAATTTTAATAGAGAATACTCCGGGATCATCAGTAGGATGACGAGTGAGACTGGGGGTGAAGCGGGGTCCCCTACCAGCTACCTTTGACAACATGTTTGCTAAAGAGAATAGAGAGCAAAAGTGTTTAGAGAGAGAGGAAGAGTATGAAAGGTGATAGAATAAAGAAGGTGGAGCCATATTTATAAAGAAAATAAGTGGCCCCACCCAATATGTATTTTATCATTTTACAATGGAAGCCTCCCAACACTACAGAATGATGCACAGGATACCCCCGATATTCCTCAAACTCATTTAAATCATTTATTTGTTAATGTTTTAATTTTTGATTGAAGGGGCAAAAATTTTTGCTCCGCATAAACTCAATCAAATAATTAAAACAATCATCGTAAAATGTATTAATATTATTTTCTTTATTTTTGATTTGTTACAGGAGACAAGTCAACATCTTAAGGAAATTCAAAACATAACCGAAGAAGTAAACGGTTATCTTGATGGTTGAAGAAAGAAACAGCATCCTTCATCAACCGAAGAATGAAACGGTTGCCGACTACAACAGGGACATTGTAGAAAGAAACGGTAGACCCCTCATAAGGGGCACCAAGTACCTAAGAATTCTGAAGAAAGAAACAGAAAACCATACGAAGACACAGCGCCAGAAAGGAAGGCCTATTTTTATCATCAATTAAAAGCGGAAAGTCACCAACCACATCGATTAGGTATTCTCTTTATCCCTCCACTCTTTTCATGTGATAATACTAGTTAGACAAGTAGTAATTATCACATTAGGGGTAGCTGTGAGCATGAGATTTTGAACTAGCTCCCGCGTTCGATGATAATGGCTTTTTCAAGATTTTATCCTTGAATCACACAATTTTCGAGTAACCGGATGCATCCGAATGGGAATCCTCCTCGTCTCAAAATTAAAAAAAAGACATTTTTAATAAATTATTTAATTAATTAATTAAAATATAAATAAAAAATAAAAAAATATATTAATTAAAAAAATATAAAATACAAAAAATACATAAAACATGATGGAAAATCGAATCCGGGTAACCGCATCGCCAAAGAAGCGCGCTGCTGGAAAAATCTGGCAAGCCCTCGGGGCCGCACTGGACATCTCTAGCGAGGAGACCAAAGGTCCCTCGCTAGAGACTCTGTCGATGGTCCTAAGAGACCCTCGCCACAGACTCTGGCAAGGGTCCCGAAGGACCCTCGCCACAGACTCTGGCAAGGCCAAGCCTCGCCAATGCTTTTGGCGAGGCATGGCCTCGCCAGAGACTGTGGCGAGGCCGAGCCTCACCAAACTTTGGCGAGGCTCCATCGCCAAACTTTGGCGAGGTATGCGGCCTCGCCAAATTCCCGATGAGGGGCCTCATCGGATTTTTTTTTTCTAGCGAGACCCCTTGTCAGAAAACTTACCTTTTTTGGATTTCTGGGATTTTTCTATAAATAGTCGAGTCATTTTTTATTAATGGGATCCCGAAATTATAAAAGAAAAATATAACTTTTAGAACGACTTTGAATTCCAAGAATAAAATGAATAATTTTTGGACTTTCTATTACAACTTTTTTACCTAAACAAAAAGACGAGGAGGATTTCTCAAGGACCGATCGGATTTCTTCAACGTGGATTCGTTCAGTAAGGGTAAGCCTCTAAGTTCCTAGAACTGCAATTCTCGTGCTTTCAGTGTTTAATTTCTTCTTCTGATTTCTTCTACGAACCTAGGACTATCTCTTCTTTTATTTTATTTTAACTGTTGTAATTCTTCTTCATCTTTTTCTTTATTGAAAGGAGATGTATGTTAGAACACTCACACGAAGGGAATAAAACATATTCCCGGATAACAGACCTCACTTTTTACCATGCGAGCAATTTCATTAATTAAAATGAGCAACCAATGTGCTAATAAAATGAATGCTTTTATTTAAATAATAAACACAATATCACAATCTTTTATTTAGGCCACACGGGCCTCGCTAAATTCAAAATCGAACATACGTGCTATCACCTATGCTAACTTTTATGGATGCAGGTAGATTAGGATTAGGTGTATGTTTAGGACTTTAATTTTCCTTCGAGTATCGTAATTTCAATTTTTGGGAAATGTAATTAATAGGTTAGTGGGCGGTTGCATCCCCCAATTTTTGAAGCCTTGTAATTTCCATTTTTCGCTTTTACTTTTCGCATTTACTTACTATTTTGTGGATGGTTTATTTTTCCGCTTTATGAATGATTTATTATTTAGCAATACGTGATCCATGCATCTAAACTCCAAAAATGACCTAAGTGCGAATATGCGCAATTAAAAGAAAACGGTTTTCTGTAGATGTAATTTAATGTGATCCAATAAGAAATAAGCGACTTATCCCGGACCCGAATCTCTGTGTCTTGGGGTACCGTCCCCTGGACGTTAAGCCTCACAGGACTCTAATTCCTGGAAAGAGCTAATCCAGGTGGTGACTCCACACTAAGAGATGGCGGATTCAGGTTCGAACTGATCTTAAACGTTTTTCGCCTTTTTCTCTTTCAACCTTTTTCCTGGGTCCCCGACCCGGCGCTTTCTTTCTCTTTTTCAAACACCCTGGTGGAAAGCACCTCTCAGCGCTCTTTTGGCCCACTGCTCCATGTCGCCCGCTCACACAAGGGTCACTCAAAGCAAGCGCTCTGCCACCACTCGCCCAAGAAAGCAAAATGTTGAAGTGGTGAGCAGCTTTGAGGAGGATGAAGATGATGTTGAGATCATTGATAAGGAAGAGTCTGATCTTCCTGATTCAAGTATCTCAAGACAAATTCCCACTCAGACGGAGTCCCTTCCTACTCAAGCTGTGTTACTTGAGGTCGATCCATCCTTCGATCAAACAGCCAACCCATAGGTTCATTTAAATCATTCCCCCATTTCTTTTGTAAATCCTTAACCCACTTCTCCTGTAAATCCTTCAATTCCTACTACTATAAATTCCCAAATTCCTATTCCTTCTATAAATTCTCCTCCTTTAACTCAAAAAACTATGAAATCTCCTAACTATATCCCTTCTTCTCCTATTCAACCATACGATTCTTTCTCACCTCGTCCTTCCTCTCCTCAAAATTCTGAAACTGCAATAATCTATTCTCTTGTAAAATTTAAACCAATCCCCACGTCTTCAAATGCATAAACTTCTGAACCAAACCTTTCTCTAAACCCATCATCTATCCCTCAAATCCCTCAGATTAGAGAAGTTCCTAATGTTGAGAACTTCACTTAGCATGGAAAAGAAAGTGAGGAAGGCACTAAGGTATATTTTATAGCAGTGATGTACTGTTTGCCATTTTTCCACTTGATAATAATAAATAAAATCTTATCATGAGTCTTTTGGCTAAGAACCAAAGGGATTTGAAAATGTGGGCAACAGTGCCCGAAAACTTGACCAAAGGTGTTGTCAGCACCAATTATCAAACAGAAAAATAATGATAACTGCAAGTATACAGTTGCGATGTAGTTTTAAAAGATATCAATCCCACAGGGAAGGTCTAGTTCAGAAATCGAAAAGAAAATGATGCGAATGTTTTTTAAAATAATTTTGAAGATAGATTTGGTGAAAGTTGAAAAGATATGCAAATAAGAAGAGTAGAGTAGATATGCCTTTCCTAAAAACTAGTTTGGAAAGATGAGAATGCAAAGACTCAAAGACAAGACAATGCACAT
>CATIWQ010577293.1:0-20903 GCA_949673415.1 Euphorbia schlechtendalii
ATTGCATTGTTTATTTAAAATCTTTAATATTTAGTAACATTTATTGTAACCAAGTATAAAAATTTAATAGGATAAAATATAAAATCTTAAAATAATAATAAATTTAATGTATAAATATATAATAAATATATAAAATTATTCATCGGGCTGGGCTCGGGTATTTATATAAAAACCAAACCCGGCCCATAAATTTTCGAGCTTTGACGGACTTGGACCGGGCTTTTTAAAAAAATGTGTGTCCAAACCCGGCCCATAAAAACGGGCTCGGGCCGGACCGGGCGGGTGACCCGGCCCGCGAACAAGTCTACCATCTACCTGAATTTTACACCTAATATCTATATAATCTAAATTTCAAGGGGGCTAGGATCCCTGCAACTGGTCACGTGGGTCCGCCCCTATATATATATATATATATATATATATATATATATATATATATATGAAATTATTACATTAAATAAATTAGTTACACATTATATCGTTAATTGATGTTATACCAAGAAAATATAATTATGTTTAACATTTTCTCATGAAGCGCGTTGATACAAATTTCACCAATGTTCACAGGAACGAATGAAGCATTTCTACAAGTTAAAATGTTTTAGAATTTGAAGTGTAAAATTGAGATTAAAAAATAAATAAATCATACCAATGAAAGAGAATAAATTTTGTAAAATTGTTCATTAAGTGGGATTGCTTGAAGAAAGAAAGGATGTGTACCAACTTAGTGAGCTCCATAAATACGAAGATGGGGCAATTTTCCCAATTTCATACGATTTTATGTCGACTAGGGTTTAGTCCTACTTACTTTTTTTCATAATAATTAAGGATGATGCCAAAAAAAGTGTCAAATCTCGCGGGGTTTGTACAAATATATCAAATTCCCCACAACCATAGAGAGATTCTTGTGAGTTAAATTAGATATCCTAACCAACTTTGATCAGTCCTTTTCCGTTTTAATTGTTCTCTAATATCTGCCACATATACAAACAATTGTTCGAAACTAAGACAAACTTCAAAAAAATCATTCACAAAATAGAGTTTGAGAAAATTTTTTTACCAAACAAGGTTTATGATTAAAAAAATATGTAAATAGAGGATTCTCGATAATAAATTATATCACGAAAATGGATAAATCGTGTTCATTTTTATCAGAATTTTTGCAGAATGGTTAATAAAAATATAAAACAAGTGATAAATTTTGTAATTTTTCGAATAATGTAAATATTTTTTTTAATTTAATCATGATAAAAAACTTTAAAAAATCATAAAAAAAATAAAAATACATTCACAAACTACGCAAATACCGACATATAATATCAAAATAATGAGGTTAAATGATTATGACATTAAATTGTTTGAAATATTCAATGAAACACCACTATGTTAAAACTATAGCCCATCTTTTACAAATTTTACAACCACAGACCTCCATTTATAAATTTTGAGACTACAAACTCCCTTTTGCAATAAAAAAACTATCAAACTTCGTTTTACAAATGAGTAAAACCACGTAATACTTTTTTGAAATTTATACTTAAAAATTACTGGGAGGTTGGATTTTAAATCTCAAATCTATCAGATGGATTTTAGTTGGGCTACTAATACTTTGATCATAACAAATTACTTTGTGAGAAAATTCCAACCACTCTCGTTTATTTAATGAATTCATTATTGGTAACAATGTAGAGGGAAACATTTATGACAAGGAAGAGACAAATATTGTTTGGTTCAACTAAACGGGAAATTCAACTCCTTGAGCATCAACATAGGTTTGAACCATGAAGATATGTATGGAATAAACTAGGTTGGGAGTTAAATCCTCTTAATTAACTTCTACGGTACTCGATTCCATATTATTTGGTCAATGAACTGGATTTTGATGGCCAAAAAAACTGGTAATAGCATAGGGTTAGTTAATATGTCAACTTTTGAACTAAATATCACAAATTGGGATTTAAAAGAAGGGCCTAACTCATTCTACCTATAATATATGATCACAAATCTAATGAATATGCTTTTGTAGAACTTGTTCGGTAGAAAGCGAAATCTTTTTGAATGAGTTTGTGTTACTTTAAATATTATTGGAGTTTTAAGTTGTTGAACATTTTTATGCCCGGAAATTTTCCCGGCAATTAAGGACGGTTGACGTCGCATGTTGCTACATAACATCAATATTGTATATAATCTTCGATGGACGACCACAAACCCATAATGACAAACCTTGTATTTCCAGTGTCTATTTTCACAGCTAACAAAACTTTTAATAAAAGAAATATGATTATTCTGTGATTGCCTTTTCAAAACCTTAAAGTTGTTACCTCATCAATTTTCCAGGCAGTTATCTAGAAAGTTACTATTTTCAAGTTTTCTCAGGTTTATGATCAGAAAAGTTACGGAAATAAATAGTGAACGAACGCTGATTAATTGGTATTGAGAGTCAAAATCTTTTGTCAAATGCTAAAATCTGTTGTTCTATACTAAGTTTGTAAATTGAGCTTTTCAAGACAGCAACTGTGACAATAATCCAAAGTCCGATCATCTCCAATGATACTCTAAATGTAGAGAAAATGCTATATTTGAAGTAAGGTTAAAAGTCCAACCTTCAAATCCATTATTTATTTATGGAGTAAGGTTTGAGATAATTTAAACATGTTTACTCTATGATTAAAACTGAATATATTATTATCGTTTTGATTTTTAGTAATAAAATATTGAAGTATTTTGTAGTATCTCATGCCTTTTTAATAATAAAATATTGTTTAATAAATGAATTTTCTTTAGTAAAAAAATAGAATAATGAATTGAAATGAATTTACTGTAACAACCGTATAAATAAAGTAAATACTGTAAAGTAATGAGTTGAAAATGAGCATATTCTTGTAACAAAACAAAAGCAAACTTGTCGGTGATAATGTAAAATTACAAAGCACTCTCAAAGTAATGTAACATGTTGCAAAATCCTGACAGAGGAGCAGTATTGTTTCAGGTATTAGTTAATAAGCTATATATTAATGAAAATTTTAGTGGTGGTTGTCGCTAATGCAGTTTTCTTAATCGTGGTTTTGCAAATGATGTGATCCATATGTTGTTTATCTGTTTATGCCAATAGTAGTATTGTAAGAGAATGTTAATTCTACATCAATATGATAATATAATATTAGTATAGATTCAATGCTGAAAATGGTAATTATTTCACATTATCTTCAACTACAATTTAATTAAGTTAAGTTAAGTTAAGTTCAGTTAAATTAAGTTCAGTTCAGTTAAGTTAAATTCAATTAAGTTTATGTGTAATTATAAATTTACACTAAATTAAATTAAGTTAAGTTCAATTCAGCTTTCAGAAGTAGAAGAGAACGATGCCTTTTAGTCAATGTTAATTACATTGTATAATAATTATTTTTTATATTAATATTTTGTTCATTATTCTTCTTATTATTATTACCATTAATTTTTATTAAATTATTAATTAAAATAATCATTATTAAAATTAAAATTTATGGACCTGAACTGAACTAAGGCTCTGTTCTCTTCAACTTCTGAAAGCTGAACTGAACTAAACTTAATTTAACTGAACTTAACTGGGCTGAACTTAACTGAACTGAACTTATTCCAGTATAAATTTATAACTACACATAGCTGAACTTAATTGAACTTAACTTAACTTAATTGAATTGTAGTTGAAGTGTTCAACGCCTAATAGACCTGAATTGAACTGAACTTAACTTAACTTTCTTCTTAAACATCGACTCTTACAGCATTCTCGAGCATCTTTTGAGCCTCTTATTTTAAAGTTTATATTATGTTTTGTTGTGGAGTATTCAAATGCTTAATTTCAGGTGTGAGGTTCGAAAGAAAGATATCTTTAGTAGAAAAAATTAGATGCATAATAGGTATAAGTTATAACAACTAACTTATCGAGTGATCCTTGTAGCTCATCATCATCATCATTTGTTGCAATAAAATCTATGAACTAACCTGAATTCTTACTCTACAGTACTGAAAAAATATTTTCTTCAAAAAAAAAATATTACTGAAAAAATATTTACTCATCAATTTTTTTTTATACATTTCAACCATTTATTTGTGTCTGTTTTAGCTTTATAGAATGCTTACCAAATATAAAGATAAATGTGTTCTATATTACGGTAAAAGAAGAATGGAAGTTTATATAAAAATGTTTTATTTAGGTCTGCTTGGGACCAATTTTTTTAAAGGATGGGAAGGGAAAAGAAAGAGATTTATTTAAGTGTTTGGGATGCTGGGTTTTCGAATATAATCCTTTCATGATCCCACCAATTTGATGGGATTTTGAAAGAAAATGGGTCAAATTATAATAATAATCCTATATTTTTTCTATATCAACACTTTTACTTGTAACGATTTTTAAATAATTTTATATTCAATTTCCTTTAAAAATCTATCCTTTACTACCAAACGTTATAAATTTTAAAATTTTTAATTCCTTTAAAATTTCTTCATCTCTTTTCTTTTCCTCTCCGTTACATATTCCTTTATGATTTTTTTCCTCCTTACTCTCAAGCAAAACCTTAAAAAAACAACAGTAAGCACAAATAAATAAATAATAGAAATAGAACTTGTAAAAGTTGAATAAAATGTATTTAATAGGAAAAGGATCAGTGTCATATTATTAGATTTCTCAAAATGTCCTTTTCTAACAGCAATTAATTACATTAATCGATTGAAATAATTGTAATTTTCCTCATTTCTAATCAGATATGAAATTTTGTTTTTATGGAAAAACAATATTGAGAACAAAAGTATTGTACAGTCTATATGGAAGCAAATTCAAAGGTTTCACATTTTATTCTATAGCACCGCCGTCAATGATTTCTATCCTTTTTATACCTGGTTTGGTAACACTATTCTACCAACAATTCAAATAACACAACCAGTGACATGTAAATAACAAAATTAGATTTTATTCTATTTAAATTCAACTAAATTGATTTTAATCTATGAACATAGTAAATTAAATGATTTGAACTAAAATTAAACTTGAATTAGCATAACTTTATTTATAGGAATAGAAATGTTTATTAGAAGTTTGCTTTTTTTAATATATATGTTTACCAAATTGGATATAATTTCAATTTTGCATCCCATAAAATACAAACTGCCTGAAAAGGGGAATATTTTAATTCCAAAAAACCACATGCAGGCTAATATTGCCATTTAATTTTGAATAGAGTTCCTGATATTATTGTTTTTCTTATACTTTTTTTAACATTGTTTTGGGTACAATTTTCTCCAACTATCTAATATTAATTTATAAAATTGTTATAAAGGTGCTGTATCTTACATGTAATTTCCTTTATTCACAATTTTCCTCTTCAATGGGAGGATGAGGAATCAATCAATAAAGTACAAATGAATTTAATTGGGTAGTTGACAGATGCTATCAAAATACTAAATTGTAGCATTTAACTAAAACAGAACTATTGGTTGGCAGCAGAAGAGGGTATCTTGCCTAAAAGTCCTTTTGGTTACATCCCGGCCAAGATTTGAGCGAGATTGTTGGCTATGTGTACGTAATCTAGCAAATAAAAATAAACAACAATGATAATCGTGTATAAGTGTTGTATAATGAGTCTTAACATAAAATGTTTGATTTTGTATTGTATCAGCTCAGCTTCATATGTATATTTGTTTATCAAATCCAACATTCTTGAGGTTCATGAATTTTATACATGTCATGGTGTCATTTGACAAACTAGTTTAAGTTAATAAGCAAGAGTCTATTGTAACATTTTTTAGACATCCTCTTTACTCAAATGTTCGCTGAGTTTGTAGTGGATACACCATAGGCTTGTTATACCATATGTTAAAATTTAATACAATAAATAGAGTAGTCAAGATTCAAATATGAACCTTCATGTCTAACTAATTCAGATATAATGTCATAAAACTGATTCATGAAATACGAGTTTTCCATTTTGAACTTCAATATTAACAATGAAGTAAAAGTGAAAACAACATGACATGAATTGGTGTGAAACTAAAGTAGAGGTAAAATAAGTTGAACTGTAGCAATGTATTTATTAAATAATTAGGATTTAATTGTTGTTTTGCTTGATGATTATTGCTCATAACCTTTATTCTCTAAATAGCTAAAACAATTGAAAGTACATAAACAAAAATGTTATTGGATATCGAAAAGGTGAAAAAAAGAAGTCATCTAAATACCATAATATTATATTTATACAATTAAACTTAGTAATTTAAAGAAAAAATATATAATACTACTTCTTAAAGTTTTTTTAAGTATACTTTTAAAAATTTTATTTTGATTTCTTTTAAATGTGATTTTATATTATAAATATAATTTTTATAAAATAGTTTATACTTTATACTTTTTATTGAGTAGAAAAGAGATTAAATACGATGTAATTATAAAATGATACCATTTGGTTGTCTCTTTTTTTGTGACTGAGGTCTTAGTCTAGTGATTAAGATTAAAATTGTGAACCCTAGAGGTCTCAGGTTTGAATCAAATCTGGGGGTTAGAGTTTTTCTTTCCATTTAATGTAAACTCAAATGAGGTAATTTTTTTAAAAAAAATTAAATAATACCATTTTAATTATCTTTTAAAATTTTATCATAAAATTGAGAAATGATTCAATAAGATTAATTAAACTTTTGTATTTATCACATTGATTAATTGATTACTGATATGAACAAAATTGAAAGAGATTTTAATAAATTCATTTCTATTAACATGAATAAAATTGAAAGAGAGATGAAATAAATTTTTTTAGACATGTAAAATAAATTCATTATTATTAATTATCGAAAGAGAGATGAAATAAATATAGTAAAATATATTAAAATACAGGGAAAGAAAATCATTATTATTATAAGAGTACAAGAAAAGAAAAAAGTAAACAAAAATTAAAATGAAAAAAAAAATAATAATTAAAATGGAGTAGAAGGAACAGAGAAATTCAACAAAAAAAATTGGTGGGGGAATTGAATTAAAATAGAAATAACAGAAAATAAAAAATAAATAGAAAGAAAACGGTAATGCACGGGTGGGCATTTAAGTACTAACAGCGTTAAACTGCCGCAATTTATCGCGATATATTGTCGGCGTGTTGAACAGACGTAGAGTACAAACATAAACCAACTCATTATACGGAGGCTATCGGAGCCCGGGATCCGATGAAACCACGAGTAGAAATCTGACGGCATGATAAGCTGCCACGTCAAATACAAATAATTACCGTAGGACCCAGCTGGCAGGCATTTATTGGCTGCTAGTACTTAACTAGAGAAACAAGGTAACCAGCAGTCAACTCTTAACTATGGTTTATTGCTAAGAGAAGAGGAGAAACCGAGCAAATTTGGGTGGCAGCGGCGAGCAATCAAGCTGAAGCGGTGTACAGTTGGCGCTGCTACTTCCGGCGAGGTCTGCTATCTCCGTCTCCGGTCAATTTGTCGATAAATTGGAGTTTGATTCGGTTGCGCTTTCTTGAAAGTCGAGGTTGAATTTATCGATCTCTTTTGTCGGTGGATGTAAATTGAGAGGGAAATTGAATGCGACGTTTGTTAAACTAGGATTTGTTCATTTCTTTATTCAAAATTTGTGGTTGATCTGTCTCTACATTCTTTTGTCAATTTTGGATCTTTGAAAATTGCGATTGGAATTTAGAAATACAGGTTTTACAAGTTTTTTTGTCGGATTGGTTCAATTTGTTGAGGATTCAAGGCTTTTTGCGGGCGTTAGGGATTCTACATTGTTCAAAATTGAGTTGAGGGGTTTTGTGTATGGAGAGGAATGTGCAGGATAGAAAAGAGTGAGAGAAAGAGTAGTGAAATTGCGGAGAGAAGAGCGAGGCAGAAGGATATGGGCGTGGTTAAAAGTGTGGAGAAGGTGAAGAGATTATCGAGGTCGAAAATGAAGACGTGGATGATACGTGCCACCACTTCTGTTTTGTTATGGACTTGTATTGTTCAATTGACGACGATCGGCGAAATGTTGGGGCCTAGGGTTTTGAAAGGATGGCCTTCTTGTTTCTCTCATGAATCAGCCGCCTTGGAGGATAACCTTCCTGCCTTGCCAGTTCGATTGTTGCCCCCAAAGAGTGAGTCGATTGCTGTTTTTATTGTTGATTAATCTGTGGATTCTGTGTCATTGCTGTATTCTTTTCAACTTGATTCGGTATTGGAGAAAATCATGGAAATTTGACACTCTATTCTTAAATTCCGTTTGTTCTGTTTTTTGGTAGGTAGAAGATGCATTATAGAGATCATGTCTGTCACTTGCTATTTTTTAGGAGAGGTTCGAATGGTTTGCTTTTGGAACTAAGCTTGTCATCTTTAAACGGGCATTCTAGAGAGCTTAAGAAATTGATTGATGGCATTTTTATTTGCATGATAAAGTCTTCTGCTACGAAATCTCACATTCATTACCTAGATAGACTTTTCTCCTTGTAGTTCTTTCATTTGATGCTTATCAGCTTCTGGTATCATTCTCCTTGCTACATGAGTACTATCTATTTGGTGATTATAGTTCTTGTGTTTCAATATGTGATTGTATTCTAAGCGATTATGTTAAAGGCGTCTCTCCTGGTTGCAGTCTCTAACTGATGCAATTTTTGTTCATATTTGTGTTTGGTTATTAGGAGTTTATAAAAACAATGGATATCTCATGGTTTCCTGCAATGGAGGTCTTAATCAAATGAGAGCAGCGGTGAGTGTGGCAAAGCTCATTTGATGTGTGCATTTACTGTGGCAGAGCCTGAAACTTATCACTTGATATTGCTGATTGAACTTTGATATGGCAATTAATGCGATTTTATTGTTTCTATGTAGATTTGTGATATGGTTGCTATTGCAAGGTATTTAAATGTCACACTTATTGTTCCTGAGTTGGATAAAACTTCATTCTGGGCTGATCCCAGGTTCGTCAATACATATATTTATTAGCACGTTTGTAGGCCATTGAATGTAATCAAGTGTTGTTATCTTTGTTTTCTTGACTTTTTTTCAATGTTATTGCAGCGAGTTTCACGATATATTTGATGTTGATCATTTCATTACATCATTGAGAGACGAGGTCCGGATACTAAAAGAATTGCCTCCTAAGCTGAAGAATAGAATGGAACTAGGGATGACATATACCATGGCACCAGTTAGTTGGTCTGATATATCTTATTACAGCAACCAGGTAAATTTTTTTGCATATTCTTTTTCATTCTCATAGAAATATTCTATACCATTTACAGTAATGCTTGCTTGTACAAAGAAACTCTAATATGCGTTGATGTGTCTTATAACCTACAAGTGTGTTTACATGCTTTTAATTTTTGCTCATTGGGGTTTTTTTATCAACCACGTCCAGATTCTTCCTTTGATAAAGAAGTACAAGGTTTTACATCTTAATAGAACTGATGCCCGACTCGCCAACAATTTTCAACCTCTTGAAATTCAAAAGCTGCGATGTCGTGTAAACTTTAGTGCTCTGAAATTTACCTCCCAAATAGAAGAGCTGGGCAAAAGAGTTATAAAGCTTCTTAGGCAGAACGGACAATTTTTAGTACTTCACCTTAGATATGAGATGGACATGTTAGCTTTTTCCGGCTGTAGTCAGGGTTGCAATAAAGAAGAGGTAGAAGAATTGACAAGAATGAGGTAAGCTTATGCAAAATGTTTTACATAATTTCTTGCACCACAGCTCGAAATATTAGTCTGATACCTAATTACCTATCGCATGCTCCATTTTTCTTGTCTGAACAGGTACGCTTATCCTTGGTGGAAAGAGAAAATAATAAATTCCGATCTAAAAAGGAAAGATGGATTATGCCCTTTGACACCAGAGGAAACTGCTCTCACATTGAGGGCATTAGACATTGATCCAAGCATACAGATATATATTGCGGCAGGTGAAATATATGGTGTGGAAAGGAGAATGGCAAGTCTTGCAGCAGCTTATCCTAGACTGGTTAGATAAATAAAGCTAGTGTCAACTGCTTAACTCTAATATATATATTGTATTAACTGCTTGTGTTTGTTTATTATACAGGTCAGAAAGGAAACGCTGTTGGAACCATCAGACCTTAGATATTTCCAGAACCACTCATCTCAGATGGCAGCATTAGACTACCTAGTTTCATTGGAGAGCGATATTTTTGTTCCTACATATGATGGAAACATGGCTAAAGTAGTTGAAGGCCACCGAAGGTATATATATGGCCTGCCTGGTATTGTTTTTCAAGTTGCTGTCCTAATAAGTTGCTCTCGCAAACTTTTTATAGAACTACATTTTTGGCTTTGAACAACAAATTGTGGCCTTCATACTCTACTTGACTTGTTTTTCCCAAAATCAACTCTGCTAAGCTTGAAAATAAAACTTTTTAGATTAGCAGCTTGGGAAAGTATAACCAAACTTGCCCTTAGTTAGTTAGTTGTTCCAACTGAAGAGGCTGGAAAATTTCCTAAAATGCTTCTAAACCTATAGTTTTTTTGTGGTTATTGTTGAGTATTGTTTTTATCCCCTCATTTTGACTTCTGCAATGTATGATACTTCAGATTCCTTGGATTCAAGAAGACAATATTGCTGGAGAGAAGGGTTTTGGTTGATTTGATAGACAGATACAATATGGGATCGCTTAGCTGGGATGAGTTCTCGTCTGCTGTAAAAGAATTACACACAGAGAGGATGGGGAACCCTACAAAGAGGCTGGTAATCCTGGACAGGCCTAAAGAAGAAGACTACTTCTATTCGAATCCCGAAGAGTGCTTCCAGCTGTCGGATGATTATTTGTCGAACCCTTTGAGCAGCACTTGACTTTAGTGTAGTAGATTGCGGCTCCGCAGTTCCTAGTAGTTCTATTCCACCACAGATCGAGAAATGGTTTTAACAGTGATAAAAGAAGACTCTCATAGAAGAAAGATCGTTCGATTTAAACGACTTTGCAGGTAGCAAATGCCAATAATGTTATCCATATATAGAAGGCTGCCTCGGGTTGTATTGATGAATTCAGGTTGTACGAAGGGAAGCAAGTATAGATATTGTGGTCTACCAGAGAGAGATATATATATATATATATATATATATTATTATGGCTTCAAGGAAGGTTACTCTCTTCCTTCACCTTTCCATTCTGTTCTTTTTTTTTGTTCTTTGGTTCATTTATTTACATTATTTGTGCCACATTCTAGCAAACATCGTATTCTTGTAAGTTACCATTCACACATTACTGACGACTCTTGAATTGCGACTTGAATTTTAAAAAAATGATCTCAAGCATCAGCTAGGTAGTATTTATCGTGTAGATGTAAATGTCTATTATGCCTTCATTCTTAATGTACATGGCTGGCGTTCAAATTGGAATTATGAAGGTATTATGGACTCTTTGATATAATATTGTCGTTGCCAATGCTTGAACATAGAGGTGATGTAGTCCCACTAAAATTCAAATCATTAGACATATAAATGTTACTTGATCAATCATTGCAATATCATTTTTGCGCATGCCAATAAGCAAACACTATAATTCAGTACGCATATGTTTATGGTAGTGGTCCTTATAAGATTTGCGTAATTCCTGATAGGTGTAATAAACCATCAGCTGCCCGTTGCTTTGTTTGCCACGGTAAAACAAAAAAAGACAACTTGATATTACTGTGACTTTATGTTGGAAGAATAAGCAGATTAGTGTGATTTTTTTATGAAATAAAGTCATAAAGTGGATTGAGGAATTGAATACTTTTTTCATGATAATGACATGTTTTGGCAAAGTCATGTGATTAAATAGTTGTTTGTCACTCAATTGAAAGTGATAATATGCTTTTTAGTTTACCAATTAAATAATGCTAACCATGACTTAATGACTTTGGTTCTTTCGTAATTCATGGTACATCAGAGTTTTTAACATGAATCAAACACAACATACAAAGTCAACATATTGGTAATTCAAAATCAGTTTTTCCAATACGAGAATTGTGTGACGGATAAGCATGTCACTTGCTCTACTATAATTTCTTCAGGTTGAGTTTAATTTATGGAGTATGTTTTTTTAAGCTATTATTGTTAAACGCATTGACCAAATGATAAGCATTTCACTTTCTAATGAAGATTTGGCACCCATAATACAAAGAAAAATATGATTTTGCTTCAGAACCCCGTCACACTGGCCTGAGGAAATGCTATACTTTTGACCGTATTCTACCAGTAATTGATATTATAATAAATACATTTATCAGTCCCAAGAAAAAGAATCCTTAGAGCAATAGTTGGTAAAACTAGCTTTTTGTCACCTAACATCACAAACCAATTAGGAAGGTGACAAATTTGGTATTTGAAAGGCAAATAGCACAGGTCCTTCAATAAGGGAACAACCTAACACCAATTTTGGTTTATGATCTCGATCTGTAAGTTTATTTAATATAGCAAATGATAATTGTAGCAAAACAACAATTAAAAAAAAGGAACCGAATTTGCCAAATGCCGTAAACAAGACTAACGATAAAGAAACCGAAAACGAAGGGAAGCTTTTAGTGAAAAAAAGCAGCTTCTGAAAACTACAAGAAGCCTCTTTGAGGTTACAAAAAAAGGGAAAAAACTATAAATAAAATGTATATGGTTGTATGACCAGCCTCAGAACAATAAAAGAGTTGTTTTGTTTGAGCCGTGCGTCAGTCTAGGCTATCTACAAGGATTTGCAGTGCAAACCATCAAGCTTAATAAACAGCATGTACACATGATGACTAACCCCCTTAAATTAAGGAGCAGGGGCCTCAATATAAATCAATAAATTAAAGTAAAAAAAAACTATATATGTAAGAATATAATAGTTATGATTGTCAATAATGCCGTTGTTGTCCTAGCTTTTACTTGTCCTGAGTTTCTTTAAGGCTTGCTGAGATTCCTGTCCACTTGATACCCTTGTTCTCATTATTCCTTGCTCATTTGAACCAACCTTATTGTCCTATGGAATGCATTATATTAGCTGCCTACCTTAATTTCCCTAACTTCGAATCATAAAATTCAAGAAAAGTTGCATATTTTGAAACGATAAAAAAGATACCTTAACGGTTGATGTTGGATCGCTCGGTCTTCTACTTGCTTGCTTTCCTAGCTCAATTTTCACTGAAATGCTGGCCTGTGACAAATCTACCCCTGAACTTTGCAGCGCTTGCGTTAAAGTATTTAGCAACCTGCATCATCCCAATACTAGCTTAGCAAATTTAAATCAGAATCCAACTCATATACTGCATAATATCTTTCACAAACTAATTATTAAGCAAAGCTGTCTAGTATGAACATAGACTCACCCTTGAGAATACACACTTGAGATGCTAATAGTCCCGCCTTCAATGGTCAGCTCCTGTTCTTTTAACTCATCACCTGCAACAACAAATCCATCCCCAGTGCACGATCTGGCACGATGCGATTGGTGTTGAATTTCCATATTATCAGCATCTAGCATAATTCTAGGAGCAATTCGAGCCACTTCACCGGCGTTAAAGGCGTTTGGCTGAACTGACATAGGAAATGGAATCGCTTTATTGGTTATTACGGGATGATGATCTTGTACTTTGATAGTTGTAGCCGAGTTAAATTCGGATTCTACAGCATTATGTGCACTTCGTGTGATGGTTGGAGAAAGGGCAATGCTTTTCTCATCCATATTTGCTGCATATAGTAATGCAGTACCAGCAGTACCTTTGATGGACCGAGATTGATCGACATTAATTTCTGAAGGACTGCTGCCGTTTTTCTGTAACATACAAAGGCAGGTTAGATTACCAAGCTGAAAATATAGAGGCAACGGCCGCAACGCAATGCATTAAGGATCAGATTTTTACCAAAGGCAACAGTTGTCCAGGTTCCTGGTTCCATGTTTGGTATGGCCCTTCATATTTTTGTACTTTCTCCTGTAAGAACTGCACATACTCTATGACCTGAAATTTTTTTTTTTCGAAAATCTTATCATTCGTAGATTCAATTGTAGTGCGGACCAAAAGAACAAATTACTATATGGACTTGTACCTCTAATAGAAATGATGCCTTGTCTCTTTTCTGGTCACCATGAGGAATGAGTTGTCTCAACCTCTGAAATCTGCAAGGCAGATGTAAAGTTGAGTTCAAGTAGGGAATTGTGCAGTGTTGTATCTAGTATGGTAGTATGAGATAATAAGTTCAAGTTTTCACCCATCTCATTGAATTCTATAGAAACTAAGAAACAAAAAAGCGAGTTTTGACTCTAAATTTCATTCCATGCAATCCAACAAAACAAGTATGAATTAGAAATTTGAACCTCCCATAGAAGATTTACTCATCGTCAGGAACCTAGATAGCAGTACAAACTGAGATAGTCTTCCTAATATAGACCCGTTAAGTTTTCATTTATTGTAAGGGAAACTAGTTAAATTAAATTTATTAACATGTGAGTTTTTTGAAATTTATTAGTTAGAAGTTAGACATAAGAGTAATATTGCAGAACAGAATCCAAACTTCTTATTTGAAGAAAACAACTACCACAAATGCAACATTGTGAGATTTAACAATAGGATTCAGTGAAAACATGCCTGTCATTTATTTTGCTTCTCCTACGTTGCTCAGTAGCAGAATGTTTTGACCGTGGTGTGTTAGCCTTCTGTTCAGTGCTTTTTCCATCCTCTTTTACCCTCAATTCACCTGTATAATATTAATAAAAGAAGAATTTGCATAAATATTGAAAAGAAGGTTGCCATCAACTATAACAAACTATTTCAAGAAGGGAAATAAATGCCTTCTAATGGTAGAGGGCTCTTTCATGAGTGAACTGAAGAATCGTCTTACAACAGCAGAGTCAAGAAATTAAACAAACCTTTACGAACAGGCGAAGGGCTCTCTTTCTTAAGCACGAACTCATCCTCCTCGTCTAAATTATCATCCTGGCTACAACCATTAGCTGATTTTATCATATCCATGAAGCTTTGTCCCTTTTGCCCTGTTGGCCTGTTAAATCACCTTACATATGATCATAAGTATATATTAAAAGAAAATGGAGGAAGGAGAAAAGAAATATTAGACTAAGGGACATACTGAGAGGAAGACTGAGAGCTGTAGCTGTTGTATTGGCCAGTCGTCGACAACTGGGATGGCCTTTCCGTCGTTGTCCAATGCCCAACCTTACCCGCTGCATCTGTTACAGCCAAAACAGGATTCAATATAATACTAGTAGAACTACTAGTAAAGAATGCATATATCATGCCACTAATATCTTGGCTAATGGCTAGTTTTTTGGACATAATTTTTTTCATGAAAAGTTTTTCTCAAGTTTTTAACTTTTTGTGATTCAAATGTGTGGAGGACACGATAGTTGGCTTGAATGTGTGACAGCGAAAGACATTTAATTTATCAAGGACACTTTATAATAGAAATGAACAGTGTCAGTGATCACTCATCAGTACTCCATATTTATAATTGCTGTTATTTCTTCATCACATAATTATGATAGTTAGTAAAGGTCCCAAACAAGGTCAAAAGTAAAGTGTTTCATTTCCTTGGCTGGCCTTCAATATTGAATGACATCTAAATGCGCACTCACTGCACATCTTCGGTTCTGAATCCACATAACCTCTGGGGTTAATCATCTCTTTCCTCGCTTTTCCTTTTTCAATAAAGTGCATCTTTTCTCTGTATAAGAAGCCAACAACCGATTGAGTTGTCTATTTGGGTCCTTATACCTTACGCAGCAACTTCACCAGCCAGCGTGACACACAAAAAGTTGAATTCTACAGAGGAAAATGGCAACGTCCATTTCAACAAGGACAATGCGATGTTTTCATCAATTAGCCTAAAATTAAAACAGCTACAACTGAAGGTACTTTCTTCATGGCGATTGGGTATGCTGTCATGTATCAGTTTCATCTTTGTACTATTCTTCCTTATACGTCACTATCAATAGTTATGCTCCATAAATTTCCCGAATGAGTTAAGTAATAATCAATTTTGACCTCATAACCCTTTCGCTTATACCTTTCCGACGCACATGCAAACACAATAAATAAGAAGTTATATTTCTAAGGTTTATTACCTCTGGAAATATTGGATCTTTCTCCCACATTCTCCTTCCCTGTCTTTCCCATTTTCATTGAAGATTCTTCCCATAGAGTGAAACCACTTCCCGTATAAGAACTGCAGTTGGAGTTGTCGTCATTTTTTTCAGTACTACTTGTTTGGGGTAGGTTGAAAATAGGGCAGCCCTCTGGCTTCGGAACTCTTTGATTATAATAAGAAACGTGGCTGATGCTGTAAGTCCCAATTCCTCCAGGAAGAATGTGCTCCCCCGGAGATGGTGGTTTCTCAGCGGCGGTTTCTTCTTTAGCAGCAGCATTTTCTACTCGATCCAGTGGTAGTAAAAAATCATGAGTTTTAAGGGAACCTGCTCATGCAATATGGAAAAAGCTTCTTGGTTAAGATTAAGACCACAATTAACTCAGTCCCATACAGGAAATTTTTTACTAAAATGACTTCTAAAATCCTGCACATGCACAAAAGGCTGATGCAAATCATGTGACAACAAATCAAGATCATGTATATGGCCAACTATTAGAATGGGTCCCAACAACAAACAAATCAAGATCAGTGCTACAAATTAGACCTGTTCGACACTATTTTTTTAAAAAATCCGGTCCGAGCCTAAAACCGTCAAAACTTGTAAATACCCAAGCTTGGTTTGAGCTCGGCCCAACGAATAAATTTATTTTTTTAATATATATTTATACATTAAATTTACAATTATTTTAAGATTTTATATTTTACCCTATTAAATTTTTATATTTGATTACAATACATGTTAATAAATATTAAAGATTTTAGTAAACATTGCAATTATATTTAAAATTTAAACATATTTTAACTTTTTTTATATTTTTTCTATTAATTTAATAAAAAATATTATAACAAAAAAAATATTCATGGGTTGGGCCGGGGTTGGAAATGATCTTGTTAGACCGATCCAAGCCCGACCTGAACCTGAAATTCTAAAGTACGGGTTTCGGCTGAGCTTGGGTTAACGTTTTTTGTAAAAAACCCGTCAAACCCGGTCCGAATCCGACCCGGCCCGCGAACAGGTATACTTTCAATAACTTTCGCTTTCCAATTTAGCAATCCCAAATTTTCAAGATGGCCCACCTCAATTTTTGGCCCAGTTCCATGATTCAATACTCATCACTCATCACGTGCATTGACAAATTGTGATTGATTCGTCAAATAAAGATACAAACTATCCATCATTTTTCCTCACATTAACTCCTGATCGTATGTGGAATTAAGAAAAGGATAATATGAATAAATATGAACGCTAGAGGCCAAACGAATTCTTCGGGATTTTAAATGGAAGAATAAAAATTTGAAGTACCTTGAGTAGTAGGCCTTGGATCTGAATGACTGTACAGTGAGAGAAAATCGTGTGTTGGTTTCTTTCCTGTAGAAAATAAGATTCTAAACCACAGTTAATTTGCTCTTGAATCAGTTGTTCTAGCCATTAAAGGTAATTCAAATAACAAAATGATAATACCTTCCGCTTCATAAAGACGTTGTTGTTGGTGAGGAATCTCCATCCCCAACTGAGATAAGTTGATAATTTCACCAATCAATTTCAATTACAGCAAATCTCCAAACAGGCAATTATCTGTGAAATCGTTTTTGTTTGTTTTGGAGCGAGAATTTTCAGAAAAATTGGAGAATAATGCCAAACTTCAGAAATCGGAACTCCTCTCTTCTAAATGCATATTTTTCCTGTTGTCAGATCCGTTTCTCAGTAGATGCGAGCCCTCCGCCTGAGATCGGAGGTGCATTCACTTTCCCAAGCAAATTCACCTCTGAATTTTGACGGTATGAGGCCGATTATCAGTTGCTGTTACTGAATTTCGTGTTTCCCGAGAATCGCGAGAATTTCTCAACTCGAGAATAGACTCCGCTGCTATAACCGTCACACTTCAAGCATACATCGTCGAATCTTTTTTTGAAAACCATACATCGTCGAATCTGCCACACAGTTATAGTTAAAAATTAATTCAACTCATCAATAAGCGCAGAACAAAATTACACGAAATTCAGGTCAAAAGATCCAAAACATTCAAAAACTTAGCGGAAGAGATCGAAGCCAAAAATTCGAGGAGATTGACTAAATTAGTAATTGAGAAAGTAAAGGAGATAACTATTTATTTACCTCCGATCTGAACTATGACGAGAACCAGCTGAGAAACGCTGGTTAAATAACAATTGTATCAAAACATTCAAATATGCAAAGAAAGGAATTGAAATCGGAGCCTGATGATGAATTGCAGCGGAAAAGCAAATGGAATTGCCAGAGATACAAATGTAAAGAGAATAATCCTCTTTGGAATTTCGATGATAAAATATTTGTCACTTTTGAAGGAAAAGAAAATGAACAAAGTTATAAAACCGATTTGTTTAGAACATTCAGCGCTGTCAAAGAAATGGCTACAGCTCGGAGAAGAACTCTCTCTTTCTCTCTCTGGTGTGAGCTTGCTTTGAGAAGTTAATATACAGTTTATCCTGGTTGCTTTGATTCTTGGTTTTCCGTTATAAAAAACGGCGTTGGGGTGGAGCTGACGACGTTAGGTTCACGGAGGAAAAGCCGGGTAAAGGGATAATTAAATTGATTATATGATTTATTATAATTAAATTGATAATGTCTCCTCCGTTATAGTTTAGAACAGAGTATGGCAGTATGGTTCACGGAAATCAATAATTAATTTTGTTTGTTTTTTATGTCTTTGGCAATCCCGATTTCAACTTTTTCATTTGTTTATTCTACAATGATTTATTTAATTTATTTTACTCACATGATTTATATTCCATGTTTCAATTACATTGGGTACAAGTTGAATTTCAAAGGCATATATCTCAGTTTATCAGAACAATTGCTCACAATTTTATTGCCATAACCAGATCCATGTTGTTGTAACTTGGTTCGTATCTTTTAACTTTTAGGAAGGAAATTTCGCTTTCAATATTATACTGAAGACGAGAAACGAGAGATTATCATTTTTTCATGTTTCGCTTCTTCTAGTCACCGAATTAAATTGTTGTGAAATGAAAAATTATTTAATTAATTGATAATTTGGTAAAATTAATTGGCCACTTCAAATAATGCATTTCGCTTTTTTTACATTAAGTTATTTAAATTAAATATAGTTTTATAGATAAAAAAAAGGCTATCAATATCATTAAATAGTTATCAATAAAAGCAAACTCAAACATCAAACAATAAGCAATTAAAATAAACAAGACTCATGTGTGAGGATTGTTGGTGGGATTAAGTTGAGAAATTTTTAATCTATTTTAGCTAATTGGTTGGAACAAACTTAATTTAATTTATAGTTTTAAAGTAATTATCAAGAAACCTCGGATTATTCACTGCCACTATCTCCTAAAGTGATAAAGTATATATTTGTTTATATAAACGAACTTCACTCTCATAATGGATCATACATAGTGACAAGCTTGAATTTCTAATCAACTCAAACTTTACACCGAGACAAAGGTTCTTTTATATATTGTAACAATTACCAATATTTGTACTATACTATAAATTTGAAAGCTATAATTGAAAAATTTGCAAAAGATAATTATGCATTTTCACATGACAAATTAATACGTATACAACTAAAGGTCACATCACTACACATGAGCTATAGAAATAACATTAATTGCAATGTTGATTGATTAATTGGAGAAAATATGTCCTATTGGTTATAGGTTTTGAGGTTTGTGTTCATGATTTGATCAAGGAAAAACGCTTTCCATTTTTTATAATTGTGATTTTAAAGTTATTTCTCAATACCAATGTTAAATTGATTAAGATAATAAAAATACTAATTTACTCCTATGATTTTTGTTCATTTAAAAGTTGATTGGGGATTTTATTCTTTATGTCATTTTCAATGTGCATTGAATAAGAGTAAAATGGAGAAGATGTGCATTGGAATCTTAAAACGATACTTATTTAAAAATGTTTCAAATATCCTAAAAAGATAATTATTAAAAAAATGGAGTAGTAGAAAGTTGATGTTTGCTGGTAGTTTTTTTAAATGTTGTTGAATGTTCATATTTTTTTTTTTTTTTTTGTTAATACGAAATCTAAAACAAGTATTAAAAATTCATTCAAAACACTTAAAGACTGTAATTTGAGATAAAAAAAGAAGAAGATAATACGAAATGAAAATGAATGGTTTGATATGATATATTAAATTCGATTTGATGTGTGATTTATTAAAAAAAATTATATCAAATTTGCATCTCTTTCTTTTTTGATATTTCTAATCAATTCTAATACATTAATGCATCATACAAACTTATAAACAATAATGGCTAATACAATCACAAAATAATAAAACAAAGGTAAGGATTTTTATACTTTTAAAATTTATACTGTATTTTCTAATTGTTTAGACTAGTTTTCATGGAATATAAGATCGCAATGAACTAAAAGTAATATCGAGTAAACAAAAATCAAATAAATAGTCAAATAGACAAGAAAAAAAGTTTTCAACAACAACATTCTATAACTGTTGCGCAACAGAAACACGTTCAAGATCGGAAAGATCACCGAAATCGCAAATATCACAAAGTAAACAAAACAACATCACAGTTTTACGTGGTTTCCTGATCCGTTTTATGGGATCAGATTAGTCAACGGGGAAAGGCTCTCCGGTAGCTATTTATTGATATCTGAATAGGCAATTACAACCAAAGTTCAACAATCACAAAACGTAGCTTAACAGAACTCTCCTCTCTTTACAAAACAAGGATTAAACAACTAATCCTTTACTCACAATCACAGGAGTACCCAAGAAGAAGAAGAATCAAGCAAAGAAAAGCGGTTACGCGAATGTAACCAAGAAGGCAGCGAACA
>CATIWQ010577470.1:0-10268 GCA_949673415.1 Euphorbia schlechtendalii
TTTCTATTTAAAAGTTTATGATATGTCTATGTGTCATAACGAGTATTTCATCTTGTGTCATTTATATTAATCAAGTTATATTCTTTCGAGTTAACTTTAAGAGTGATTTCTAGGTCAATAAGATTGTGTATAATCACTAGATCTATGATTATAATGCTATTTAGTGAGCAAACATTTTTGGAATGGTAACTTGCTAAATATGGCTATGTGAGAGTGACCCGTACTAAGCATAGTAATATTGTTATCCAAGTTCTTATAAGTGTCATAATTCATTTACCCTAGATTTATAAAAGTCATCTCATGTGTTGCTCTGCGATGAATTATTGAATATTAGGGTGTCTAGAACCTTATTTGTTGAAGTTAATTAGTGTATGAAATATTCTTGATGATTTTGCATGTTTTTCTTTGTTAAACTCCTTCTTAGGGAATATCTATATATTTTACATTTTCTCTAGTCTGTTCATATATCAATCTATTCATCTGTCTATCATCCAAACCCTCCAATCAAATTACCTATTTTCGTTTGTTCCACAACTCTAGTTGGTCTTTAGAACTAAATCCCTTTCCTATGGGATCGATATAATTTAAAACTACATCAAAACTGTATATTGCAGTGGTCACCATTTTTCTATTTTGATAAGCGGAATTGACAATACATGTTCGTATTTTGAACTTTTAACTTATCGGTAGAAAAGTGGGGAACAAGGTTTTTGGCATTATCACAGAATATAAGCCCTCTAAATTAGTATAGTCAAAACCTTGTGATCAAGTTTTTGGCACCGTTGCTGAGGAAGGAAAGTGCGTTCTACAGATCAATACTAGGAGACTACAGTAATAACTCTAAAAATTGAAGAAATAGAAGGTTTAAAGAAGGTTGTGATCGCGACTATAGATCATGCTTGTGAAGTTATACAGTAAATCCTTCTGTTCGTGTTTTGAAGGAAATTAGGATCGTGACAGGCCTTCACGACCACGACACGAGCCCCAGATTCTCCTTCATAATAAACGGGTTTACTCTTTTCTTTAGTTTTCTTTTTCAAATCTTTAGACTAGTTGTTTGTTTTTAATTTTGAGATTTTCTTTTTAATAAAGTCTCTCAAAATGAGAAAATTGCGTTCTTTAGTGTGGGGAGGCATTTGTCAAAGATCCCAAAAATAAAAAAAAATTAATAAATTAAAAAATTGAAGAATTTGAAATTTTTTCTTGATTTTGTGTTATTTATACATTATCCATACCTATATTATACTAACATATGTTCCAAGGTTATTGTGAGTGTTAGGTATTTCAAGTGTGATGTTAGTGCATTTTCAAACAAAGTGTTTAGAGTATGACCACACGTTGAGAGTGTGAGCGTTTTGCCACAATATTTAGCATTTGGCAAGGATGAGTTGTGAGTAACATTCAAGAGCGACATTCCAAGTAAGTTTTGATATATATTTCAATGCAACATGAATTAGTATAAGTTATATAGTTTTAGTTTAATACTACCGATAAGTTTTAAGTGGACTAATATCTAGTAGTGTTCTTACATTGAGTTTTATATACTATTATCGAATACGTCCTATAAGTATTGAGTGTGTTTAAAGTGTTGGGAAATTGCAGCCGTAATACTTTGAAAGTGATCAATAAATGATAAGGGTATTAAGAGTGAAAAATCAAAGAAAGAGAGGATAACCAATGAGTTATGCAAAAGGTGAGGAATGGTACGGAGCAGAAACTACAACCATTCAACGAGTGAAAAAAAGAAAAAGTAGCATAGCATGAAAAATGTGTGCAAAGTACAAAGCTGTACTTCAAAAACATATGCTTAAAAGAAAAAAATGAGAGAAAGTGGTATGGAGCATAAAATGCAACCACTAAAAAAAGGGGAGAGTGGTATTCAGCATAAAATGCAACCACTAAGAGAGTTTTTAGCATCCTAGGTTACCTAAAAATGCCTTGAGATCGAATTTTCCAAAATGTGCTCCTTTTGTCCTTTATAATTTATACTATACTTGAGAGAAGGAAATATTCGAGTAAGCATATAACACTTATATGAAGACGCAATTCGGTTGACCATCCATTAAGAGCAATGATATGCAACTGGAGTACTATATAAATTGCACATTACTAATTGGAGGGAAATTTTGAATTTTTACTTGAATTTTATGCAACGTGGGAATGTGGTACTCACTACAATAGTCTTTCACCAAATGAGGTATAAACTTGGATAGTAATTTATACACTTCTTTTGTGTTTACCTTGAGGACAAGGAAAAAGTAAAGTGTGGGGGTGTGATAAGTGTATAATTACACTTATTATCATGACATTTTCAATTATAAAACAATATGGTTTTTTTTTATTTTATACTTTATATAAAAGATTTCACGTGGTATGTAGTTGTGTTTTATGCAAATATAGAAACTAGGTAAATCTTGGGAGTAAAATGATCAAAGATGGAATTCTATGGAAAAAGAGTTAAAAAGAAGCAAAAAGATGCGTGGAACACATGGATTTGGCTTAGGATCGAAGCTGTCAAAGATTGGCAAAGTTGCGAAGAAGAGACAAGAGGAAAAAGACATGAGACAATTGTGACACCCATTCACGATCGCGACTTGTTACTCCTCATAAATAGAAAGCTACAAATCATAATTCACGATCATGACATGCGATTGGTGGTCGTGACTTGTGACTTTTATTTTTATCTCTTTTCAACTACCAATCGCCAGATAACAACGATCAACTACAAACCGAAAAGACACCTTTTGGAAGTCAACCAATAATAAAAATATGCCTTTCCATTGTGGATGAGGATGAATCTTTGCATCCAATTATATTGAAGTGATGCAACCCTTCACCAATAGACACGATTCTTCATTTGGATAGACGCAACCGTTCATACACTATAAGTAGGGTTCAAATCACACCAATTTCATTTATGGTGGGTTATCTATGGCATGAGTAGTAGCCATTGAATGATAGTATGCGTGTATAGATAGCGAGTGAAAATATCTACATTTTGCTGCATTCAAAGTCCTAGCAAGAAAAATATCTAAGTGATTCAATTCCTATTTCAATCACTATATTTCTACACAAATTCAAGCATTTGTTGTATGAGTGTAATTGAAAAGCACATATCAATAAAATTTTTCATTCTTCAACATTCTTTTATTCAAAATTCACAAAGAATAGCATCCTAGTAGAGGTTCTGTACGAGTCTAGATTGAATTAAAAGTAGATGCAAAAATTGCTGGATTTGACCACTCCCATTAAAGAGTGGATGTGGTTTGATCAACTTTAGCTTTCACTTGCATACCTTACAACTTTACTTTATTTTCTTCTTATACTTTCTACTTCAAAGTTTATGATATGACTATGTGTCATAACGAGTATTTTGTCTTGCATCATTTATATTAATCAAGTTATATGCTTTCGAGTTAACTTTAAGAGTGATTTCGGGGTTAATAAGATTGTGTATAATCACTGGATCTGTGAATATAATGCTATTTAGTTTGCCAACATTTTTAGAATGGTAACTTGCTAAATATGGCTATGTGAGAGCGACCCTTACTAAGCATAGTAATATTGTTATCCAGGTTCTCATAAGTGTCATAATTCGTTTACCCTAGATTTAGAAAAGTCATCTCATGTGTTTCTCCATGGTGAATTATTGAATATTAGGGCGTCTAGAACCTTATTTGTTGAAGTTATTTAGTGTACAAAATATTCTTGATGATTTTGCATATTTTTCATTTCTAAACTTGTTCTTAGGGAATATCTATATAATTTACATTTTCTCTAGTCTGTTCATACATCAATCTATTCATCCGTCAATCATCCAAACCCTCCAATCAAATTACCTATTTTCATTTGTTCTGTAACTCTAGTTGGTGTTTAGAACCGAATCCCTTCCTTGTGGGATCAATATCTTTTAAAATAACATCGAAATTGTATACTTGCAATGGTCACCATTTTTCTATTTTGATAAGCGGTATTGACAACACTTGTTTGTATTTTGAACTTTTAACTTATCGGTAGAAAAGTAGGGAATAAGGTTTTTCACATCATCACCGAATATAAGCCCTCTAAATTCATATAGTCAAAACCTTGCGATCAAGTTTTTAGCGCCGTTGCCGAGGAAGGCAAGTGCATTCTGGAGATCAAATACTGGTACACTATGGTATTAAATCTAAAAATTAAAGAAATAGAAGGATTAAAGAAGGTCACGATCGTGACTATAGATCATACTCGTGAAGTTATACAGCAAAACCTTTCATTCCTATTTTGAAGGAAATCACGATCGTGATAGGCCTTCGTCATCGCGACACGGGCCCTAGATCCTCCTTCATAATAAATAGGTTTACTCTTTTCTTTACTTTACTTTTTCAAATTTTTAGACTAGTTGTTTGTTTTTAATTTTGAGATTTTCTATTTAATAAAGTCTCTCACAATGAGGACATTGTGTTCTTTAGTGTGGGGGGGCATTTGTAAAAAATCCCAAAAATCCAAAAAAATTAAATAAATTAAAAAATTGAAGAATTTGAAAATTTTTCTTGATTTTGTGTTATTTATACATTATCCATACCTATACTACACTAACATATGTTCCAAGGTTATTGTGAGTGTTAGGTATTTCAAGTTCGATGATAGTGCATTTTCGAACAAAGTGTTTCAAGTATGACCACACGTTGAGAGTGTGAGCATTTTGGCACAACATTTAGCATTTTGCAAGGATGAGTTGTGAATAACATTCAAGAGCAACATTCCAAGTGAGTTTCAACTTATATTTCAATGCAACATGAATTAGTATAAGTTATATAGTTTTAGTTTACTATTACCAATAAGTTTTAAGTGGAGTAATATCTAGTAGTGTTCGTACATTGAGTTTTATATGCTATTCTCGAATACGTCCTATAAGTATTGAGTGTGTTTAAAGTGTTGAGAAACTATAGCCATAATACTTTGAAAGTGATCAATATAGGATGGGGGTATTTAGAGTGAAAAATCAAAAGAAAGAGATGATAACCAATGAGTTATGCAAAAGGTGAGGAATGGTACGGAGCAGAAACTGCAACCATTCAATGAGTGAAAAAAGAAAAAGTAGCATAGCATGAATAATGGGTGCAAAGTACGAATCTATACTTCAAAAACATATGCTTAAAACAAAAAAATGAGAGAAAGTGGTATAGAGCATAAAATACAACCACTAAAAAAAGGGGAGAGTTATATGGAGCATAAAATGATACCACTAAGAGTGTTTTTAGCATCCTAAATACCTAAAAATGCCTTGAGATCAAATTTTCCAAATTGTGCTCCTTTTGTCCTTTATACTTTATACTATACTTGAGAGAAGGTAATATTCGAGTAAGCATATAACACTTATATGAAGACGCAATTAGGTTGACACTCCATTAAGAGCAAAGGTATGCAATTGGACTATATAAATTTCACATTACTAATTTATGGGAAATTTTGAATTTTTACTTGAATTTTATGCAACGTGGGAATGTGGTACTCAGTACAATAGTCTTGCGCCAACCGAGGTACGAACTTGGATACTAATTTATACACTTCTTTTGTGTTTACCTTGAGGACAAGGTAAAAGTTAAGTGTGGGGGTGTGATAAGTGTATAATTACACTTATTATCTTGAAATTTTCAATCATAAAATGATATGGTTTTGTTTCATTTTATACTTCATATAAAAGATTTCCCATGGTATGCAGTTGTTTTTTATGCAAATATAGAATCTAGGTAAATCTTGGGAGTAAAATGATCAAAGATGGAATTCTATGGAAAAAGAGTGAAAATGATGCAAAAAGATGCGTGGAATACAAGGATTTATCTTAGGATCGAAGCTGTCAAAAATTGGCAAAGTTGCGAAGAAGAGACATAAAGAAAAAGACATGTCACGATCGCGACTTGTTACTCCTCATAAACAGAAAGTTATAAATCATAATTTACGATCACAACATGTGAATTGTGGTCGTGAATTGTGATGGTTATTTGTTATCTCTTTTCAACTACCAACCGCCAGATAACAACGATTAACCACCATTAACCGCCATCAACTGCAAACCGAAAAGACACCTTTTGGAAGTCAACCAATCATAAAAAGTTACTTTTCCATTGTGGATGAGGATGAATCTTTGCATCTTCAAAGCCTGGAGACTGGCGAATATAGACTTCTTCTTAAATGAACCCATTCAGGAAAGCGCTTTTGACATTCATTTGAAACAATTTGAAGTTCATGTGAGATGCGAAAGCATAAAGGATTCAAATGGCTTCGAGCTGGGCTACTGGAGCATAGGTCTCATCATAATCGATTCCTTCTTGCTGAATATAGCCTTCAGCAACAAGCCTAGCCTTGTTCTTGATAATAATGCCATCTTCATATAGTTTGTTCTTGAATACCCATTTGGTACCGATAATTGATTTCCCTTTAGATTTAGGAACTAGATCTTGAACATCATTGGGCTTGAACTAATCCAATTCCTCTTGCATTGAGATCATCCAATAATCATCTCCTTCTGCATTTTCAAACTTCTTGGGTTCGATCAATGAAATGAAGGTTAGATGACTCATCATCTGACTGAGCTGACCTCGTGTCATCACAGGTTTATGAATATCATCAATATGCAGTCTAGCGGATGGTTGTGATGAACTCTAATCGCTCTTGGAAGACTTGGGTCAACTGCTAGAGGATCGACAACTGGATGCTGAGGTG
The DNA here is from genome assembly GCA_949673415.1 of Euphorbia schlechtendalii. Taxonomy (NCBI): domain Eukaryota; kingdom Viridiplantae; phylum Streptophyta; class Magnoliopsida; order Malpighiales; family Euphorbiaceae; genus Euphorbia; species Euphorbia schlechtendalii. The sequence goes on from CATIWQ010577470.1 coordinate 6,706, forward strand.
GAGGATGATCTTCGCCATCGTTGAAGTTGATAGAAAGATCATCATCATCATCTTTGCCTTCCTCAGTTGGGGGCTCCTGTGCTGAGTTGTGTAGCACGGTTTGTGGCATACTGAGTTGATTTGGAAACTGAGGAACTCCTTCATCTTCATCAAAGGGATGTCTTTCTACAATGTTTGTTTCATCGAAATCTACATGCATAGACTCCTCTGAAAGGTCGATGCGCTTGACATATATTCTATATGCCCCACTGTTAGTTGAGTATCCCAAAAAGTTACCTTCATCAAAATTAGGATCAAACTTTCCTAATTGCTCTTTGGTGTTAAGAATATAGCACTTATACCCAAAAGATCTGAGGTAACCAATCTTAGGCTTGTGCCCTCGCCAAATCTCATTGGATGTTATCTCAAGAATTGGGCAAATTAAAACCCGATTCAAGATATAACAGGCTGTGTTAACAGCTTCCCCCAAAAGTACTTCGGTAGATTGTTATCACTCAGCATGGATCGAGCCATCTCAACTATTGTTATATTCTTCCTTTCTACAACCCCATTTTATGGAGGGTATGAGGAGAAGAGAAGTTGTAGTCAATGTCATGCGTTGAACAAAATCCTTTGAAATGGAAGTTCTCAAATTTATGTCCATGATCACTTCGGATTCTATAGATTTTATCTCCAATTTCGTTCATTATCTGTTTACCAAGCTTAACAAAAGATTAATAAGTCTCGTCTTTGCTACTCAGTAAGACTACCCATGTGAATCTCGTGAAGTCATCTACTACCACCAATGAATACCTCTTACTACCCAAGCTCATAGGCAAAATTAGGTTGAAAAGATCATGGTGGAGTAACTCCAACGGTCACTTAGTTACTACGCTATCTATTGATCTAAATGATTTCTTAACTTGCTTACCAAGTTGACAAGCATACCATAGTTTATCCTTTTCAAAGTTGATATTGGGTAAACCCACAACTAATTGCATTTTGGCCAGTTTGGATAGAATGTTCATATTTATATGACCCAACCTTCTATGCCAAAGCCATAAATTATCCTCCTTAGATACAAGATAAATGTTAGTGGAGCCAAGGGATAAATCAATCATATAGTCATTATTGATGCTGGGAGTAAAGAGTATAGTTGAGTCAGTCTTACAGTCAATTACTGAGCATTGTTAGCGGGTGACACGAAGTGGTAGGCCGAGAGTGCGCGGAATGATAGGTGCAGTCCACCGGGGTGTTTTAAAAAAGTACCGGGTCGGGGACCCGAAAAAAAGGTTGGTAGAGAAAGTAAAAATATTTTTTTTGATTGGTCCAACCCGAATCCACCAGTCTCTTAGTGTGGAGTTGCCACATGGATTAGCCCTTTCTAGGAATTAGAGTCCTATGAGGCTTAAGGTCCGGGGGACAACCCACTAAGACACAGAGATTCGGATTCGGGATAAGTTGCTTATTTCTTATTGGATCACATTATATTACATCTATAGAATGTATTTCTTAATTGGGCATATTCGCACTTAAGTCATTTTGAATTTATTTTGCACGATTTAACGTATGTGTAGAAAATAGTAAATCCATATACAAAGCGGTAAATAAACGCGGAAAAGTAAAGATTAAAGGTTATATAAACTCGGGGGATGCAACCGCCCACCTAATCAATTAGTTACATTTTCCAAAAATAATATTTGTAATACTCGAAGGAAAATAAAATCTTAGGCATACATCTAACATGCATTCATAATGGTTAGCACGAGATAAGGTACAATATTTGCATGTTTGTTCAATTTGGCTTTAGCAAGGCCCGTGTGGCCTAATTAAAACATTGATGATTAAAAGTTATTGTTTAGAAATGAAACAATTCATTTTAATTGCAAATATGTTGATCGTTTAAATGAAAGTGCTTGCATGGCAAGAGGTGAGGTTTGTTATCCAGGAATAATTTTTATTCCCTTCGTGGGGGTATTCTTGCATGTATCTCCATTAAATAAATAAAATAGAAACAAGAGATGAAAATAATTATTAAAACAATAGAATAATAGTGAAATAATTCCAAGGTCCAAATGTGAAACTGAAACAAAGAAGAATACAGTAAGCATGAGATTAGCAATTCTAGGAATTCAGAAGCTTACCCTTTCGGTATGAATCCACTTCGGCATAGCCGTTTGATCCCTGGAAGCATTCCATGTTCGTTTTTGTAATTGTGTTTATGTGGAAAAATAAATGTTTATTTATCCAAATGATAATCAAACTCGAGCACTAAATTTGTTTTAGGCTCGAGAATATCTGATGATTTCTGTGGAAAAAGATGGAGGAAAAATGAGTTTAAAACAATAAAATTCAGGATCCAAACATGTTTTGGATTTGAATATAATAAAAAAAACCTTAAGAGAAATGTAGAAAAAGTTAGAATTATTTCTCTTGAAAAATATTATTTTGTTATGTAAAACTTTCTCTGTCATTGTGAAGAGAAAACTATATTTTTGTGAATTTTTTCCCGGTCCCATTCTACTTAAAATTCCCCCTCTTTACAGGGGGAAATTTTTCTGATATTTTTCGTCACACCCTCACCGGCGAGGCTATGCAGCCTCACCACCGAGGGTATGCACCCTCGCCAACGAGGATCTTGTTTTCATGGGCCACTTCCTGTAATTAATTATTATTTTTTATACATTTTTTATTTAATTTTTTAAAAAATATAAATAAATAAATTATTACAAAAATCTATTTTTTTAAGTCTAAAAAAAATAATTTAAGTCTTTAAAATAAATTGGCGACGAGGAACATTCCCATTCGGAGATTTCTGGATAATCGAAAATCATGTGATTTGAGGATAAAAATCTCGAAAAGCCGTCATCATTGAACATGCGAGCTGGTACAAAATCTCGTACTCACAGCTGCCCCTCGTGTGATAATTGCTGGTTATATAACCAGTATGATCACACGAAATGGAGAGGAGGGATTGAGAATATACCTGACCGGTGCGGTTGGTGATTTCTTTATCCCCGATCGTTGATGACATGGGCCTTATTTTCTGGTGTAATAGTTTCATATGGTTCTCCATTTCTTTCTTCAGAATCCCTTGGTGCTTGATGCCCCTAATTGCCACTTTTCCACTGATAAGTTTAATAACTTAATGGTTCCATAAACTTGTTCGTGAGACTTGGCTATACTAGTTTAGTAAGGCTTATCCTCAATAATAATACCAAAAACTTGTTCACGAAAAATGTAGGTGTTGTCAATACCCCTTATCACATAGAAAAATGATGATAACTGAAAGTATACAGTTGCGATGTAGTTTTAAAAGATATCGAACCCACAGAGAAGGAACAGGTCTAAAGATCAACAAGGAAAGACAAAGTAAAAGAAAATAAAAATAGTTTTGAGATTTTTGAATAGGAAGATTAGAATGAAAAGTTGAGTAAATATAAATGTGATAGATGAGAGACTCTAAATATATAGATTTTCACTACGAATAAGTATAACAGAGAAAACATGCAAGATCAACAAAGTAGCTACGATGCACTAGACTAATCTAACAAACTCAATTCAAAACACTTATATGTTCAATG